>CM053576.1:19663354-19721406 GCA_028646485.1 Cryptoprocta ferox | reverse complement strand
GTATTCCATTGTATAGATGAACCACATCTTCCTAATCCATTCATCAGTTGATGGACATTTAGGCTCTTTCCATGATTTGGCTATTGTTGAAAGTGCCGCTACGAACATTGGGGTACAAGTGCCCCTATGCATCAGCACGTCTGTATCCCTTGGGTAAATCCCCAGCAGTGCTATTGCTGGGTCATAGGGGAGTGCTACTGATAGTTTTTTGAGGAACCTCCATCCTGTTTTCCAGAGCGGCTGCACCAGTTTACATTCCCACCAACAGTGTGGGAGGGTACCCGTTTCTCCACATCCTCGCCAGCATCTATAGTCTCTTGAGCTGTTCGTTTTAGCCACTCTGACTGGCGTGAGGTGGTATCTCAGTGTGGTTTTGATTTGTTAGTTTATTTATTTTTGAGACAGAGACAGAGCATGAGTGGGGAGGGGCAGAGAGAGAGGGAGACACAGAATCCGAAGCAGGCTCCAGGCTCTGAGCTGTCAGCACAGAACCCGATGTGGGGCTCGAACCCACAAACCGCGAGATCATGACCTGAGCCGAAGTCGGACGCTTAACCGACTGAGCCACCCAGGCGCCCCCCAGTTTTTTCTTATTTAACAGTAAACCATTTTAAATTCAACCATAGTAGTGTTTTAAAGTTAAATAAACTTTTAAATGTGTATGATTTTACTAAAAAAAGAGCATTTTAATAGCTTATTTTTGTGACCTATATATATGTATTTTTTTTTACACTGTTTTGCTGGGTCAGTAGGTACATGGTCAAAGCCTCTTCTGTCTGGCTGTATCGTATTCCATTGTTGTATTTGTGTTTCTGACTGCTTTTTCATTGGTAATAACAAAAGCCATCGTTTATCACTACTCAGCCGGTGCCAGGAGTGTCCCCCTGCTTGTGCCCATCTCTCAGTGAGTCTCTGGCCAGAGCGGAGGGGCTCTCGTCCATGTTTATTCGTGGTCTCTTGTGGCAAGTCCCTCCCACGGCAGCCCCACCCAGTGGCCTCCCGACTTTGGTGTTTATGTGCTTCGTCTGCCTCCATCTGTGCCCGCTGGTTGTGCGCCGTGTCATCTGCCTGTTACTTTAGAAAGTTCTGAACCCACCATTCCAAGCCGGGGCTCCTGTGCTGGGGGAGGGAGGGGGAAGCAGGAAGCCTGATTCGAGCTACAGAGGATGTTCCCGCTCCAGTCAGGTCAGCCTCATTGCGGGGCTCCCACGGGGCAGCTGCCCTCGGCCTTGCCGTGACACTAAGCTGCAGAAACAGCACCGGCCACATCCTGGAGAGCCCCAGGCGCTCCTCTCCGGTCTCCGCTCCTGAGGCTCATTTGCCACCGAGGTTGGCGCCGCCGCCTCGCATCTTTGCTTCCCTCTGCTGGTGGGCAGCTGGGCCCTCTCTGACCCTCAATGGCAGGCCCGGTGTTGGTAAAGTAGCTGGCAGCAGCTGACCCTGCCAGGCCAAGCCCGGTATGCCCCGCGCCCTCCTGGGATGTCCGCGGCCGGCGTCTCAGCTCAGCGGTGTCGGCAGGGTGCAGGCCCTGCCGCGTGGGTGTTTCTGGAGGTGCCGAGGACTGGGGGCTGTCGTCTGGCCTGCCCGCCCCTCTAGGCTCGAGCCCAGGCGGGATGGCGGCCCCCTGCTGAGTGCTCTTTGTTTTCCAGGTTCAGCTTGCCTCCAACCCAGTGCTGGACGCCTGGTACGGTGCTCGGGACTGGGCCTTGGATCACCTGGACGACGGCCAGGTGTGGATCACCAGGAGGGAGTACGAGGAGAAGGGAGGGGAGTACCTCAAGGAGCACTGCGCGTCCAACGTCTACGTCCCCATCCGCCTGCCCAAGCAGGCCTCGCGCTTCTCAGATACGCAGGCGCCCGGCAAAGGCTCGGGGGCCGCTGGGGGCGGTGCGGGCGAACAGGTGTAGCAGGGGCCCTCGGTAGCCTGGGCTGCGTTGGCCAGCACAGTGTGGCGGGGAGCTGTGCTGGCTGTGCTGGCTGTGTCCACCTGGGCCCTCTGGTAGCGCTGGCCTGCGAGCTGGGGTTTTCCTGGGGAGAGAAGTCACGGGACCCTGGGAGGTACCCTTGGAAATGCATTCGCTTGGGGCTCCTGCAGGGGAGACTTTAGGTGACTTTGTGGTGTCTGCTGAACCAAGGATGAGCTGTGGTACCAGCTTTCCTCAGCAGTAAATGAAGACAGAGTGGAGGACAGGGATGTACAAAGTGTAAAAATTGTATTTCTTCATTTAAAATAAATCCTTTTTTAAAAAATTCTCTTAAAAAATCCTTTAAAATTTATATTGTCAGTGTAGATATTCTTCTGACTTTATTCAGAATTGCGTGAATGCCCAGCATGTGGCCCCTTGCACGTGTATACCAAAAGGTGATGTGGGTGCCACAAGCAGGAGCCTGGATTTAGGGGGGCCCTCCATCCAGTGACTGCTGTCCTTACGTAAGAAATGACACAGGGAAGAAGCCCATGTGAGGACAGAGGCAGAGATTGGAGTAAGGCGGCCACAAGCCAGCGAACGCCAGGAGCCACCGGAAGCTGGAAAAACAAGGAACGACTCTCCCCTTTCAGAGGGAGTATGGCCCGGATGACACCTTGATCTAGGTGTCACCTGAGCAGAACTGGGAGAGAATAAATATTGCCGTAGGCACCATGTTTGTGGTCATTTGTTACAGAAACAGATGTCCAGCTTGAGTCTGGGAGGGAATCTGAATATAGGTGGGACGGTTTCAAGCCATAAGGAAGCAGATAACTAGCCTACAGGACAGAGGACTCGTAGCGAAAGCAAAGCCCAGGGGACAACCAAGGTCTGTCCCCAGGTAAGCTGGCTCTGGCAATGAAGGAATAGGGAGGAGGGGTTTGGAAAGGGCACAGGACCAGAGCTGACGGTCCCGAGAGGATCCCCTTCAGAGGATGAGGGAGGCCCCGAGGCAGCGGAGGTGGCATAGGGGGAGCACAGAAGAGGTTGGCGCAGACCTACTATATAGCAACAGAGGATCAGAGGAAGCTTGACCACGCAGCGGTGCCCAGATACTGGAGAATCTGCCTCGCTACGGCGCCTGGAGGGGGCGCCCCTCAGAGACTTGGAGACCCATGCAGACCCTCTCCCTGCCCCGCTCCTTACCCATATCCTCCGGCTGGTGGTGGTTCAGGTAAATCTAACATACTCAACATTAAAAACATTAATCACACTGCAGCATCCTAATGGGGATCCCGCAAGAAAAGACCAAATCCAGAAAATTCAAAGTCAAGCTTGTTAGCCGAAAACACTGGGCTGACCGGGGCGGGAAGCCAGAGGAAGATTGTAATGCAGCATTCCAAGGTGAATTAAAATAAGTAGGCAAGCACATGCGGTGGTGAGGGCAGTACAACAGAAATAGAAAGCTTTGGGTAGAGGTGACCAGATGGATATGAAATGGGAACTGACAAGACCCAGGGAAGAAACTGAATAAAACAGAAAGATGATCTCAGAAACCTAAATCCAATGTGCTCAAGGGGTGAGAAAAGAAAAAAACAAAATACCAAATGAGAGAGAATAAGAGAAAGTTACAGATAAGGCAAAAGAACTCGAATCAAGCTGAACATAGTTGGAGATAATTTGTATTGAATTTTATATTGTAGAGGAAGAACAGAAACAATGGAACAAAATTCATATTTAAAATAGTAATTCAGTAATACTTTACTCCTTAAGAGAAAATGTTCTGAATTTAAGTACTGCAGAGACACGCTGTGTGCATGCTTGGGAAAACTGACTCTGATGTGTCAACTCTAAGAAAATCCTAGCCAGATAAATCCTCCGGGCCTTTAGGCAAAAAGACAAAGTGATTTGCGCTATAAAGGACAATTAGGTGTCATCAGACTTTCTAAAGGCACTATGTCACACTAGGGAGTTGACAAAAGAAATAGAAAAATGAAAAAAATGAAAATGGTAAAATAAGCTTATTTGGAAAAAACCAAGAAAACCTGCTAGAAAAAGACCAACGAAAATTTAAAACTAGAAGTACAAATGGAGAAAGAACAAATACATGAAGTAATAAGGAAACAGTTACAAGAAAAATCATAACTGTTTGGGACAAGTCTCTGTGAATACATTTGAAAATATAGATAAAATCATGTTTTAGGAAGATATTTACCAAAACTGACCCTGATAGAGATCTGTAAAGTTTGGAAAGACCTATTTCCATACAGAAACCAAAGAAATCGTCACAGAGCTGCACCCTCAAAAAGTCTCCAGATCCAGTTAAGTTCACAGAATTCTATTAGCCTTGAAAGACTAGATCCTTCCAACGTTCCTTAAACTTTTTCAGAGCATAGAAAACAAAAGATTCTCTACATTATTTTTATGCATAACTGCTATGCAAATCTTATAGATTGCACACACGTGTGCGCGCACACACACACTATAGCCCAGTCTCACTTTAAAATATCAGTGAGATATTTTTTTAAAAGTCAATTATTTACAGAATCCATCAGCACATGAAAAGATAATACAGGGCGACCAAGTGGTTTTTATTCCAAGAATGCAAGCGGAGCCACCAAATACCAACAATCTCAGAGCCTTAACACAAGGTTTATTTCCCATGCTGTGTGTCCCATGATTGTCAGCATGTGCATGTGGGTTGGAGGGCAGGCACTGTCCCACAGAATCACTGCAAGCCGTCTTAGGATTCTGCCATCTCAACGCAAAGGAAGGGACAGGGACGTCAGGAGTCAAGTCCCGGTTCCCCAGTGTTTCCACCAAGAACTGACATTATGCACACCTACTCAAGATTTCTTTCATTGGCCAGCACAAATAACTTAGCCCTGTGTGATTTCTTAGCATTCCATTTTACCTCCTCTGACTAGTTATGTCTCTGTGTCGTTTTTGAGGGGTGATTGTTCTAGAAGTTACAATGTGCATGCTGAACTTACCACCGTCTTCTGCCATGATTTGATTCTAGAACACTTTGCCTACAATGTTAAGAATGTTGTCACATAGAACTCCATTTTTTCCCTCTTGGAGATCCGCTATTGTCATCATGTGCTTTGCTATTACTTATGTTGTAAACCCATAGCACGTTTTTAATTTTTTAAATTTAGTAGTCTTTTGGAGAAATCTAGAAAGATGGGCATTTACCTGCATGTTGACTCTGGTCAAGAAGGTGGTGGTGGGGGGCGTTTCCTTGGCTTCAGTGCTTGCACATTCTTTTTTTTTTTTTTTTTTTTAATGTTTTATTTTTGAGAGAGACAGCCAGCATGAGCAGGGAAGGGTCAGAGAGAGAGGGAGATACAGAATCCAAAGACAGGCTCCAGGCTCTGAGCTGTCAGCACAGAGCCCAACGTGGGGCTCAAACCCACGAACCGTGAGATCATGACCTGAGCCGAAGTCAGATGCTTAACTGACCGAGCCACTCAGGTGCCCCTAAATGCTTGCACATTCTTCTCAGGGAATTCTACAGGATGGGGTGGGGGCTTCCCTTTGGAAGGAAGGTTTTGGAAACCTAGAGGAAGTGCACTGGGATTCTCCCACAGCCATTCTTCAACCTGGACAACAAGAATTGTCTGGAAGATGAATTCACCTGCTTGGTTCTTTCCAGCCTGCGTCACATTTTGGTGGACATGTGGCTGGGAGTGGGCTGTATCGGAACGTGCCAGCCCTGTGCCAGCCTGGGCAGCCCTCTGGGGGTTGCCCGGGAGCCAGGCTGACGGGCTTTCCTCAGTCTAGACAAGCTTCTTTAACTTTAATTTGGGAGGAGGAGTTTACTTGATGATCATTCCCCACCTTGGGACACCAGCAGTGCCTTGGACTGGGTCAAACCTAAGTGTTGTTAGATCTAGAAGGCTTTATTCACAGGGAAGGGTGTTCCAAGAGTATGAACTGAGGAAGTCTTGTTGTTGATAGTGATCCTGACAAAGGTCCCCCCCCCGCCAACCCGCCGAGGAGGAGGAGGATCTAGCATCTACTTCTTGCCAGCTCCCCCCACATCCTGGATCTGACAATGGGGAAGCTCTTCCAAGATTATTAAGGTACGCTGGGAAGTCTGGGGGCCTGCCAGTTACACCCAGCTCATCCCGGCCTCCCCTCCCTGTGCTGAGCCATGGCTCCAGAAATAGGATGTGCAAACAGACCCTGTGGTGTCTCGAAGTGGGTGCACCTCCAAAGGTGACGTGGATGCAAAATATCCCGAAGGTTCCTTTCTGAATTCAGGGCCGATTTTGGAGAAGGACCAGAATGAAAAGAGCTTCCAGGGGAGCCTGCTCGGGGGAGGAAGATCAAAGCGGGGGGCAGCCGGGGAAGGTGAGGCTCCTGGGCCGTGGCCCCGGTGAGCTCTGGGAGCAGAATTGGGAAACTTCCCAAAGTTCTTTTCCTTGCCGTCTTCCGGGTTCCCAGGCCTGCTCAGGGCTTGGCCTTGAGAATGAAGATCTTCCTCACTGACAATTTCTTGGGAAGAGAACCTCAGAAAGAAGGAGGCGGTCCCTCTTCCCCTGAAAGTCTGGAGAAGCAGGCAGGCTCCTGAGCAGCAGCAGCAAGCTGTTTCAAAGAGGCCATTCAGATAAAAGCAGGGACTCTCCTCCAGCTCTGATTTCGCTGCAAACGTTATTTGTGACAAAGGACTCTCCTAAGTCACCTGGGTTTCAGAGCAATGTAATTGTGCTGTAAAAAAAAACAAAACAAAACAAAACAAAAACAAAACAATCTTCAAAAAGGTTGGTACCTTTAAAATAAAAAAAAATGTAATTGGTAGCTTTGCCTAATTATATATTGCCCAAGGAATAGCGTTTCATTTGACATCTCTGTTTAAAAATGAACGTAAAACTATTTGTCGTTCAGATTTTCAGTTTTCTTCCTTTTTCTCCTATGATTATGACTTTGAATTAACAATACATGCTTTGTATATTTGGCTTTGGAACCGTGTATATGTTATTTGCAATTATGAAACAAACGAACTTTATTCACGATATGAGCACAATCCTTAAAAATCAAGAGCAAAGCGACCCAAGTGAACCTCATTATCAAGTTGTCAGCTCACTCACACAGAGAGGTCTTAGTTTATGTCTTGAATGAGGTGACTTTAATTAGGTGATTTTAAGTGGCTTTTTTCACAGCAACGAGGAAAAAAAACCCAGTAAGTGAATGTACATCTTTAGTGGGATATAGTCTAAGAACAAAAAAGAACTGTAAGGAAATCTTGCTGTTTTCAGCAATTATGTTGTTAGTAATGGCATTGGTATGGCTATTCTGAAGATATAAATGTATATATGCAAATAATTATGTTAATGTTGTTAGAAACCAACATCTCCAGCAGAAGAGACAAGATATAAAAATATAAAATCAAAAATTACAAGTCCTATAATCTTGAATTTGGATCACAAGTATCTGTAAGAGCACATGATGTATTTCCTCTCTGAAAGTATTAATGTCTTACTTGAAATATGATCTAGAAATAATGAGCAAGCCAGTATCAAGGAATACCCCTAGTGTGGCTTCTCATTAAAAGGAACCAGGGCTCATTAAAAGGCACTGTTTCTCATTAAAAGGAACCAGGGCTCCTTGGAGAAATGGCTGCTTCCCGTTCTGGGGCAGGAATTATACAAGATGAACCTGGAAAATTTTGTTCCATGAGAAAGCAAGGAAACTATCAAAGATCCCAAAGACTCCTGAGTCCTCTTGAAAGAGCCCTGGAGTTATAACTTGTAATGGCTCCCACTGGCCAACAGATGAGCTCACTGGAGCATCAGAAAGAATACAAATGAAGGGTTAAAGCACATCAGTTATTAAAATCCATCAATTCATCATTGGTTACCTTTGGAGGAACCAGCTCATAATTTTGAAGAGGATATAAAATGAAAGCAGGTATTGATCCTGCCTTTCCTGTACCAACTGTGCCCCATGGAAAACAAATACATGACACAGGATTTCTTTATAGAGGGTTTCCAGCTACTATATGAAGAAAGAATGATAGAATACCACCATTTCCCAGGGAGCCCAGGAGGCTCAGTCAGCTAAACATCCAACTCTTGATTTCGGCTCACGTCATGATCTCATGGTTTGTGAGATGGAGCCCCACATTGGACTCTGGGCTAAGAGCACAGAGCCTGCTTGGGATTCTCTCACTCCCTCTGTCTCTATGCCCCTCTATGTTCTCTTGCTCTCTCTCTCTCTCTCTCTCAAAAGTAAATAAATAAACATTAAAAAAAAATGCTACTGGGGCGCCTGGGTGGCTCACTCGGTTAAGTGTCTGGCTGCGGCTCAGGTCATGATCTCACGGTTCGTGGGTTCAAGCCACGCATCGGGCTCTGTGCTGACAGCTCAAAGCCTGGAGCCTGCTTCGGATCTGTATCTCCCTCTCTCTCTCTGACCTTCCCCTGCTCACACTGTCTCTCTCCGTCTCTCAAAAATAAATTAAAAATTAAAAAAAAATGCTACCGTCTTCTAACTCCCGATAATGGCAAGAGGCAGTGATTGTCAACTCTGGCCAAAAAATCATTAGGTGAAGAGCTGATGGTATCTTTATAATAAATGGATATTATGTGCCTACTGATGTGATGCATTCTGACATATTGAATGCCATCTATGAAGTGCTCCAACAGAAGATTTTTAATCTGAATCTGGTCAAGCCTCTAGATTTAACTGCCGGTTTACCAGAAATACTGAAGGGGCGGGGAGTGGGGAGTAGAGAATCACTGTCGATTTCAGGGTCCCAACAGGAAGCAGATGGTGAACTCGGATTAGGAAAATTCCAAGAGGTAGGTTATTTATCAAGGTGAAGTTGGAGTGTGAAGAATTGGTGGGATGTGTGGCAGAGAAGTCTTCACCAGTACAAGGGAGAAATTACCAGAACTTGGAAAAGGAGGGAGTTCTGTAGAACAGCTGTCTTGAGAGGAACAGTTCCCTTCAGTCAAGAAGCGAAGCCAACCCGAGGCCGCCTTGCAAGGAGGGGAAATGAACAGTCTGACCTCATTCTTTTTCCTCCCTCCTATTCCCACCAGGGCTCCCTATTGGCCAAATCCTGGAGCCAGAGGATGAGCGAGCCTGGAGGATGGTGTCCATGTAAGTCAGCCTCCAGGGACAAAGACCAGGGTGGAGAAAGGGGGACGGAGGACCTGAGTGGGGCGAGTGGGTAAAATTGGTCGCAAACATGCTAACACCACGGGGATGCAATCAGCAAAATCCAGTAGGTGGGAAATCCTCTGGGACAAACAATCCCCCCCCTTTTTTTTCTTCCATCAAATAAATAGCAAAGAGGGAAAAAAAGAGGCAGGGTGGGGAAACCTATAAATTAACCTCCCCCTTCCCCCCAACAAATAAACTGCAAAGGGTTTAATAAAAGGAAGGAAACCTGTAAATTAAAAGACATTTGAAATGAAACACAAATATGAAGTTTGGACCTTGTTCAGATCTTGATTCTAATGAATCAACCATAAAAACAACTTCTAAAAAAATCTGGGAAATGTGAATCCTGGATGTTTGATGATATGAAAGATTATTGATCCGTTTTTATTTTCAGATGTGATTTGTCATGCCGAGAGAGGGTGGGGATGCTTATAGAGATACGTACTGAAGTATCTGTAGATGAAATGACATGTCTGGGAGTTGCTCTGAAGTAATCAACTAGGGGGGAGGGGAGAGGAGGGGAAGCAAGAGTGGCCATGTGTTGGTTGGGGCGGGGGGATAGGTACACAGGGGGTCATATTCTGTCTCTACTTTTACATGTGTTTGAAGCTTCCCATTTAAAAAATTAAAAAGTGGGGCCATCTGGGTGGCTCAGTCAGTTAAATGGCCGCCTCTTGATGTCAGCTCAGGTCATGGTCTCATGGTTCATGGGTTTGGGCCCCACATCGGGCTCTGCCCTGATGGGGCGGAGCCTGCTTGGGATTCTCTCTCTCTATGTCCCTCCCTGACTCGCACGCTCTCTGTCTCTCTCAACAATAAATAAACATTAAAAACATAAAACTAAAAATTAAAAAGCAATAGTATTCTCATTTAGCCTTGTTTTGTTTGTCACATAGCAGTATGTCTTAGATGTCATTCCACATCATTGCAGACGAAGTAGCTTCTTTCTCATCTTTGAAAAACGTATGTATGTGTATATATACATGATAAACAACTCCGTGAGAATGTAATCAGCATAGCCATGACATACATATATGCTTTTCCCACAGATAGTAGCGTGCTCTACACAGTATAACAGTGTATCTTGGAGATGACACCACATCAGTACAATGAGAGCTTCATGTTCTTTCTTTTGCCTTTGTTTTTATGTTATGTTTAGTCGATAACGCATTCACAACATTCCGAAAAACCGCCCTCCAACCCTCTGCCCTTTTATACTAAGAAATGTGATAAGCATTGCAAACATTTTCCTGTAATGGGTGTTTGCCATTTGACTTTTGTTGAGGTTATTTTTCCATGCAGAATTCTTTATGGTCTCAAATCAAGCAGTCTTTGAAAATTGCTTTTGGGTTTTATCTCATCTTTAGAAAAGCTTTACTCTGAGATAATGAAAAAAAATTTGTGTTCTTTCCACATATTTAGTTCTTTTAAACCTTTTTATGTAAAAAAATAACATACATAATGGCATACGATATAAATGGATACAACTTGTTATCAAATGAGCACCCGTGTAATCATGGTGGTCAAGACACTGAACGTTGCTACTCAATGCCCCCCTCTCCCTGGAAACCCCCAGTATGATCTTTCCTGATCAAAATCTGAAACCACTGTATCAACTTCCAGTGTATTCTTTCTTGTGCTCTTTATGGTTTTACCACCTATTTGTGCATCCCTAAACATGGTCTTTAAGATCCATCCCAGTTGTGGGGCACCTGGGTGGCTCAGTCAGTTGAGTGTCAGACTTTGGCTTAGGACATGATTGCACGGTTCATGGGTTCAAGCCCTGCATCGGGCTCACTGCTGTCAGCAAGGAACCTGCTTCAGATCCTCTGTCCCCCTCTCTTTCTGCCCCTCCCCTGCTCATACTCTCTCCCTCTCAAAAATAAGTAAACATTAAATAAAAATTTAAGATCCATCCCTGTTGCATGTAGCCGTGGTTAACTCATGCCCATTACTGTGTAGTTATTTACTGCACGCACGTACCGTGATTTATTTATCCAGTTGGAATTGATGTTGGTAGGTTTATGGAAGGACTCCAGCTGAATTACTTTTCAGATAACTAGCCAATTGTACCCACAATATTTATTAAGTAATCTGTCTTTTCTCCACTGATTTAAATGCCACCTTCATTATTTATTAAATGGCCTTATATTTGTGGTCTACTTCCAGACTCACTCGTCTGCTCTATCCATCTCTCTGTCTAGTCCTGAATTCATAATGAACTCATACTCTCACTTTGTTGCACACTTTGAAATGCAACAGAATTTGTCTCCCCAGAATTCTCTCTCTCTCTTTTTTTATGGACTTTAAAAATTGTTTTTCCTGCATGATCCTTGGAATTAGTTTGTGACGTTCCAGTAAAATCCTGTTGGAATATTTATTTGCATCTCATTAAGATTATAGATTGAAAAATGAAAGGTGGTATCTTTCCTTTATTGAATCTTCTAGCCCCAAATGGAAAAGTGCCTTTTTCCTTTGTTCAGGTCTTCATGTCATGCAGTAGACTACAAAAGTCTTATTCATATATTTTCCTGCACATTGTTTGTGAAGTCAGCTCATTCATTCAAACATTTGAATGGTATTCCATGATATTTTATGTCACGATTTATGTAAGGATTCTGCTTTTGAATGCGTTTGAATAGCTCTGTTTCTAAATTTTTTAAATGTCTATTTGAGAGAGAGAGAGAGAGTGAGAGAGTGCTAGTAGGGGAGGGGCAGAGAGAGAGGGAGACACAGAATCTGAAGCAGGCTCCAGGCTCTGAGCTGTCAGCACAGAGCCGGACGTGGGGCTCAAACTCACGAACCGCAAGATCATGACCTGAGCCGAAGTCAGATGCTTAACCAACTGAGCCACCCAGGCACCCCTGAATAGTTCTGTTTCTGAATTTACTCCCTTACGGATCATGCTACAGTGAATATCCCTGCACACATGCATATTTGGAAACGATACACTCTACAAATGAGGTTGCTGGATGAGAGGATGTTTTAAATGTTGACAGATATTGTCAAATCACTGTCCCAAACGATACCAATTTACACTCTTTCTACAGTAGCCACCCATTTTCCAGACTTCGACAGATCCTGCATATTTATAACTTTAAAATCTTTTCCTAATGCTCAGTACATTATCTCTCACTGTGGTTTTAGTGAATAGCTCTTTGATTTCTGCTCACTTATATTTCTTTTGAGTGTTCCCCACTCATACCCTTGACCTAGTTTGACATGGGACATACATCTTTTTCATACAGATTTTGTATATGCTCTTTATTTCATGTGTGAACTTTTTATTCAAGTATGGAACATTCAGTTCTTCTTCACTGTCCGGAATTACAGTGTTCTGATTTTCTCCATAAAGATCCTACGTGGGTTTATGATTCTTAGACACCTCCGAGCTTTTATTGCTGTTGTAAATGGCATCTTTTTTAAAAAGGCTAATTTCTAATTGTTTGTTGCTGGCATATAGGAATGGAATTGATTTGTATCAGTGATGTTTGCTTCGTGATGCTGTGCTCACCGGCCCCACAGTGCTCTCCTGTTAGTCCTCAGGACCTGAGTGAGAATCTGTTGATTTTATTTTTATTTTAGAAAAAAAAATTTAAAGTTTTTATTTATTTGTTGGGAGAGAGAGAAAGAGAGAGCGTGAATGGGATAGAGGCAGAGAGAGAGAGGGGAGACAGAGAATCCCAAGCAGGCTCCGTGCTGTCTGTGCAGAGCCGGCTGCGGGGCTTGAACTCACAAACTGTGAGATCATGACCTGAGCAGAAACCAAGAGTCAGATGCTTAACCAACTGAGCCACCGAGGCACCCCTGGATTTTTAAATGTAAAAAATCATAGACATCTAGTGTCATGGGATCAATAGGTAGTTAAGCAAGCCTTGTGATATAGAATCCAGAAAGCAGGGCGAGGGAGACAGAACTGCAGAGACTGGAAGAAAGTGAGGAAGTAGGACAGGAAAGAGATTGTTGAGAGATACAGAGGTGCTGGGCAGACCGGGAAGACTGCAGTTGTGCAGATAGTGGCCAGCGGGGAAACAAGGCGTTGAGTAAGTGTCCCTGGGAAGTTTGTGTCTGCATTTCCTTTCATGGCATTTAAGAAACAAAAGCTGAGTTATTTGTAATGTTTTGGGGATTGTACTGTGCTTGCGGTAACTACAGCAGTACATTGGGATTGGACATCACGGATCCTGGCTTACACCCGCCACAGGCGTGCACAGACCAAGTGGGAGACTGTGCGCCTGGAGCCAAGGAACTAAAGAAGAAAGAAAACAGGAAGAACACTATATTAATATAAGGGAACAAACAAATGGACTGCGAGGTGGCAACATCGTGGCTCTTGTTTTTTTAATGTTTTATTTATTTTTGAGAGAGATACAGAGAGTGAGCAGAGGAGGGGCAAGGAGAGAGGGAGGCACAGAACCTGAAGCAGGCTGCTGACTCGGAGCTGTCAGCACAGAGCCCGATGTGGGGCTTGAACTCATGGAACGTGAGATCATGACCTGAGCCGAAGTCAGATGCTCAACTGACTGAGCCACCCAGGTACCCCAATGTCATGGCATTCTAATCAAAGAATAGTGTGCTATCCTGAAAATATAAACAAGAATATGGTGATAAATATACCAAATAAGGTTAAAACCTATAATGTCCTTGATAATAAGTAGAGGAATAGAGCAAAAAAGTAAAATTATAATAATAAAACAGCATATTTATTATTATACTTATTTATTTTTATGATTTTTAATTTAAATGTAATTTTATTTATTTTGTATTTTGTTATGATATTTATTTATTAATTATTGTCATTGCTGCTGCGGTGGTCGTCGCTCTCCAAATGGCTAGGCCTGGGCTGGAATGCTGGGTCCTCCACTCACAGGCTGTGTGAACTTGGGCAAAGGAAGTCAGTCCCTGAGGTTGAGAGGTCAACAAAGAAGGCGAATCTGAGACAACAACACGCACGCTGGCTTATGACCTTGGGAAATCCAGGCCCCAGCTGGGATTCCTGGGACAGGTAAGGTGGCGGGGTCATTCTCTGCCCAGGGTCTCTCTTCCTCAGCTCTACTCCGGTTTTGTGCACAAGGTGGCAGTGTTCCAAGTTTGGGCACCCGTGCCGCTGGAGCAGGCATTTGCTGATGTCCCGTGGCCACAGCAAGTCCCTGGGACAAGTCCCAAGTCCACGTGGGAGGGGGCACACCGAGGCGTGGATGTGGAGAGCTGTGGTTCATGGGGAACGGTTAATGTGACAGCATTACGATGTAATGGACAATGTAACGCGCAAGGTCAGGTGACACCTTCCCTGGGGCAGGCAGAGCATAAGCAGGTGAGACCAGCAGACGGGACCAGAGCTGGCGCAGTCCGCATTATTACAGGGGATTGGTGCTTTGACAGGAGGGTTGAACCAAAGTGGGGGCAGCACAGACGAGGCTATCAGAGGCCCAGGAGACCAAGAAGTGACACACACAGGCTCTGGAGCAGGCAGACCTGAGATCAAGTCTTGACTTTGTTATTTACTTGTTCATAGCTCTGGGTTGGTGACCTCCCCACTTTGGCCTCTTCATCTGCAAAACTGACCTCATGGGTTGTTAGAAGGATTAAATGAGATCAGTAGAAGTCGGCTTGGCACAAAGAAGCGGTCCATGAATGGCAGTGGTTGTGGCCAGGTTGGCGAGAGAGGTGGTGAAGATGATGATGGTCAGCGTGCCCGGGGACAGAGGTCAGGAATGCTCTGAATGGGCAGTGAGCTCTGGATGGGTGAATGAGAGCGGCCTATGAGAGCAGGGCAGGTGAGGGCATCCCGGGAAGACAGAACAGCATGTCAGCATGTTCAAAGGCACAGGGGTAGGATGAGTCTAATGTGCTTAATAAGCTGTGATGCCATTGGAACGATTGGTGCAATGGGAGGAGGGGTCCATGCAGATTGTGTTTTCCCGAGATGGCCATAGGACTCTCTCCCATCCCACATGCTCTCTGACAGTGTGGCTGTTATGGGCTGAATTGAGTCCCCCCAAGTTCATATGTTGAAGCCCTAACCCAGAACGTGGAGGTAAGGTCTTTAAAAATGTGATTAAGGTCGGGAGGGGGGGGTGCCTTGGTGGCTCAATCAATTAAGCGTTGGACTTCAGCTCAGGTTATGATCTCATGGCTGGTGAGTTCGAGCCCCACGTCGGGCTCTGTGCTGACAGCTAAGAGCCTGGAGCCTGCTTAGGTTCTGTCTCCCTCTCTCTGCGCCTCCTGCACTCGTGCTCTGTCACTCTTTCCTTCAAAAATCAATAAAGCATTTAAAAAATTTTTTAAAAATGCAATTAAGTGAAAATGCTGTTAGGGTGGCCCTAATTCAGTCTGACTGGTGTGCTTAGAAGAGGAAATTTGGACACACAGAGACAGAGAGGTGGGTACCCAGAGGAAAGGCCACTTGAGAACAGAGCAAGAGGGCCACCATGGGCAAGCTGAGAAGAGAAGCCTCAGGAGAAACCAAACCTGTTGACACCTTGATCTTGGACTGTTAGCCTCCAGAACTATGGGAAGTGGATTTTTATTGTTTAAGCCGTCCGATCTGTGGTATTTTGTTATGGCTGCCCTAGCAAATTACCCCAGGGACCTTGACATTCCTCCCATCCAGTGGCGGTCCATGTTCTCTCCCCTTGAAGCTGGGTGGAGACATTATGCTTGAAGCAAGCCACCATGCTGTGAGCAAGTCCATGCTCACTGGGAGAGACCCCATGTAGACCTTCCTGTTGAGGACCTGGCTGAGGTCCCTGCTGACACCCAGCGCTGGTCATCACACACGTGAATGAAGATGCCTTCAGGTGACTCCCGCTCCGAGCTATTGAGTCACCCCCAGCCCCTGAGTCTTTCCAGCTGACACCCCAGATATGTGGAACAGTCCCTTTCCAAATTTGAGATCCACAGAATTTATGAGCATAATAAAATGGTTGTTCACCCCATTAAGTTTAGCACCATTAGTTCAGTTCAGCACCATTAATTCCCAAAGGCGCTTCTAAAGTAGCTACCCTGAGTCTGGCTCTCTCACATAAAGGCATGGACCGCCTCTCCATCCAATGTGCTCCCCAGCTTCGATGCAGAGCTGTTGCTGCCACCTGGTGGCCAGTAGAGAGAATGCGAGACCTGCTGTTCTCCCTTAAGAGAAGCGTATTCTCACTCATTCGTTCAGACATTCACAACCCCTGATGGTGGTGGGTCAACTGTAGTTTAAAAAGCATAATCTGGGGCGCATGGGTGGCTCAGTCGGCTAAGCATTCGACTTTGGTTTAGGTCATGATCTCACGGTTCGTGACTTCGAGCCCCGCATCTCGTTCGCGTCTGTCAGCGCAGAGCCCACTTTGGAAACTGTCCACCCCCTCTCTCTGACCTTCCCCAGCTTGCCCTCTCTCTCTCAAAAATAAATTAAAAAAAAAAACATTAAAAAGCATAATCTAACACTACTGTTTCTTGTATGCGTTTGTCTTTGGTCATGAGATTTCATTTACAAGTCCTCAAACCCTTAAACTTTCTTCCAAAATCCAAAAATTCTCTGAAAGGGGGAAGGTTTTCGTCAGTTTGCAAAAGTTCGCTCAGTAGCTAGACCTGATCTGAACTGACATAAGGCCATGCGTCCTCTCTCATTAACATTTCACAGCAGAAATATTAGTGTTTGATTATGGGGTGCTGCCCTAGATTCCCTCTAGGGGTGTTATGTAATAGCACTCATTCTCCAAGTGTGGTCCCCAGACCAACAGCATCAATATCAACTGGGGTCTTGTCGAACATGGAACTTCTCAGGCCTCACCCCACACCTACTGAATCAAAAACTCTGGGATGGGGTCCAGCCATCTGTGCTTTAACGACCCCTAAAGGTGATTCTGGTTCATGTTCAAGTATGAGAATCACCCATATAGAGTGGATGTGCCACATTACATTTATCAAAGCCCAGAGCCTGAATTCCAGAGCACATTTGCTTCCCATGGTTTCAGATAAGAGATTTCCTTGCAGACTTGTATTTTGAAATTTCAAGTAACATTAAAGGAAGCCAGGAGATTTTTATGTGTAAGAAAGAGGTCAGTACTTCCTTGTAGGCATTGAGAAAAGATGATTGATTATAATAAAAGCTAACTTTCTGAGTGTTTATCACCTGGCAGGCACTGTGCCAAGTGCCTCCACTCACCAGGTCCACACAATGAACTTAGAGAGTAGGCATTTTTATCATCCCCATTTTATGAATGGGAAACCTGAGGCAAGGGGAGCGAGCAATTACCAAAGCACGGAGAAGGCCACCAAAGGGAGCCGTGGGCTTCAGTGGAGGGATACAGTCGAATCACAAGGGACTTGTTTCTTCAGTGTTCGAATCCTGCCTCCCTTTGACTAAACTCTACGAGAAGCCAGAGAAGGAGGGAATCCCTACGATGCAGAGTGGGAGAATAGATCTACGGGGGGCCATGTGTCATACTTCCGTGGCATATGTGTGCGTCCTAACTGGATGCTGCTATGTGTTTAAATATAAAAGTATTGCATTGCAAGGATTCCTTTGTAACTTGCTTTCTTTTTCACTCACATTTTGTTTTCTAGATTTATCTAGGTTGATACAGGTAGCTCATTTTCTCTGTTGTTTAGAATTCCATCGTAATAAAATAGCCCTTCGCTTATTGATATCCGTTTCCCTATTGGTAGATATTCAGAATGTTGCCCATCTTTTGCTATTACAAATAGAGCTACGATAAATATTCTTAGACCTCTCTTTTCCTCCACAGGTGGGAGCCTTCCTCCAGGCCAGGTACTCCTAAAAGTGGAGTCGCGGGGTCACAGGACACCATATCCAACTTTTCCAAACAAGTGCAAAATTTCCCTTCAAAGTGGCGGTACTAGTGTTGGGTTCCCTGTCACTTCAAGGGATTCATGTGTCATATCCCTGGCCTGTTCCTCACTTAAAAGGACCTGCTTTGCCTTTCTGCTGGCTGTCAACCTTTCTCTCCTTGGATGTTTTGCTTGTGTTTCCCCAAGAATTCAGAAGCCAGGCACCACTTCAACCAACCTCTTGGGCAGGGATAAGCGTTGCTTGTTCATCTTTCCAAGCCTAGATTTCCAGCATTGCACAAGACCTTTCCTCTCTTGTCCGAGGCAGTAACACACAAGAAGCGCTTTGGCTTTCCGGCAGCCCCCTGGGCCGTGGGTGCTACCACTCAGGAGTGGAGAACGACTTTCTTCGCTCCGGGTGGTATCTGTCCTCCCCCAGAGGCAGAGAGTGACAGCAACCAGATGGACACAGGGCTGAGGGTCACAACGGTGACAACAAAACCCAAATTGAGGGGAGGAAAACCTGAAGCTGCCAACTTTCTAAAATGTTGCCACATCCGGGAGCTGTTTATTGAACCCTAGAGGGAGCTGGGACTGGTGGTAGGCTCTCTGTAAACCCTTCCCGCACCTTGTAAAGAGGACCACTTGGCAGATCCTCCCTGTGCTCCTCCTGCAGACAGAAGAACAGACCTGGCGCCTGCTGGGGGCACTCACCACCCACCGGTCTGCTAGGCCTGCCCTGATGAGACACACACTGGGGGCTTAAACTTCAGACACTCCTTTTCCCACAGTCCTCAAGGATGGAAGTCTGAGATCAAGGTGTCGGCTGGGTCGGTTCTTTGGAAGCCTCTAGGCCTGTAGCTGTGTCTTCACGGTGTTTTCTCTGCCTCTAATCTCCTCCTCTAAGGACACTGCCATATTGGATGTCCTCATTTACCGTCACCACCTCTTTAGAGGCCCTGTCTCCAAATGCAGTCACATTCTGAGGTCCTGAGGGTTAGGACTGCCATATACGAAGGGAGGTGGGGGACGGAGCGTGGGGGGACACAATTCAGCCCCTCACACTGTCCAAACAGGAGAGGCAGATATTAATCCAATGGTTACAAAGATATGTAAAACGATAGCTGTGGTCCCTGGGGACCATGAGAGCCAATGGTAGGGGGTTTGACTGAGAGGCTTCTGGGAAGCCTTCACTGAGGAAGTGACATTGGGGCTGAGACCTGAAAGATGTGTGGGGTTTCAGCAGAGAAAGAAGGAACAGGAGGTGCGAGGAGATGGGAGTACCCTGCGGGGTGTTGGGGAAACTGGGAGGCAGCCAGTGGTGCAGGCTGTCAGCGGGGAGACCTCCAGGGATGGTGAGGCCCTGCATCAGCTAAAAATCACCTGGGCACCCCTTAAAAACACAGACATTGGGCCTCACTCCAGGCCCACTGAATCCGAACCTTCAAGGGATGGAACTCAGGGATCTGCATTCCTTTCCACTGTCCAGATTTTGTTATGTTGAAAAATATCAAACTTGCTGAGAAATTGAAAGCAAAGTACAAGGAACCCTTGAACACCCTTCACCTAGATTCACTGATGGTGAACATTTTGGCACATTTATGCTTTTCTTTCTTCCTCATTCACCTTCTCCTTGGCAGGCATCCCCGAAGAATGACGGAAGAGCTGTCCTCTGTGACCACAACACCGTGATCACATCTCAGGGTTTTAACGTTGACTCGGTAATGGCATCTAATACACAAACAAGAGCTAAATTCTCGGTAGTCTACAAAATTCTTTTGTAGCTCTTCACTGTCTCAACCCAGGATCCGATCAAGGTCCACGCTTTATATATTTTTCCTTGATGTCCCTTTAATCTCTCTTAATCTAGACTAGCTCCCCACTTTTCAATAACAAATTAACTTTTCAAAAGAGAGTCTAGGCTTGTGGAATGCCCCACATTCGAGATTTGTCTAAATTTTCCTCATGATTAAAATCAGGTTAGGTATTTTTGGCAAGAATATGCCATAGAAGGTGACGCGTACGTCACATTGCGTCACATCGGGACACACACACAATGTCAGGTTGTCCCATTCTTGGCGAGGCAGGGGTCCATCACTGGGCTAAGGTGGGGGCTTCTGGATCTCTCTATTGCAAAGGCACATGTCCTCCTTTTTAATCAGTACACAATTTGGGACGTGATCATTTGAACCACGTGGACATTCTGTTACCCAGCAGCTTTTTACTCAGTGGCTCTAGCATCCGTTTATGACCCTTGCCTCCTCAATTGTTATTATGGTGGTGACTGCATAGTGACATCTGCATTTTTAATAAGTGCCCCAGGTGATTCTTTTCCTCAGGAAATCTGGGAAACCCTGCTTAAGTCAAGGTAAGAGTTACCGGAGAAGGAATGTCGCTATGGTATTGGCAGCCGGAGGCATTAGCTAAGACCTGTTGTTCTTAGGGGATCAGTTAAAATGCATATTCCTAGGACCGTATTACACCGAAGAATGAGAAAGCGGTGCCAAAGACAGGCCTGGGAACCAGCGTTTTAACACCCTCTTCCTCCCCTTCCCCTAGGTGATTCCGTGCTTTGTGAACTTCGAGAAACACAGACTTAGGTGGTCATCCTTAACCTGGATGCACGTTGCCTTAGAAAAAATTTTTTTAATGTTTATTTATTTTTGAGAGAGACAGAGCGTGAGTGGGGGAGGAGCAGAAAGAGGGAGACACAGAATCGGAAGCAGGCTCCAGGCTCTGAGCTGTCAGCACAGAGCCCGACGCAGGGCTCGAACTCACAAACTGCGAGATCATGACCTCATGACCTGAGCCGAAGTTGAATGCTTAACCGACTGAGACACCCAGGTGCCCCAAGGATGCATATTGCATTTGCAACTCACCTGGGGAGTTTTTGTGATCCCTGTGTATACGTGTGTGTTTATGTTTTTTAATGTTTATTTATTTTTGAGAGAGAGAGATAGAGAGAGAGAGAATAAGCTGGGGAGGGACAGAGAGAGAGACACACACACACAGAATCCGAAGCAGGCTCTAGACTCTGAGCTGTCAGCACAGAGCCCGATGCAGAACTTGAACTCCTGAACCACGAGATCATGACCTGAACTGAAGTTGGACACTTAACCAACTGAGCCGCCCAGTCACCCCAATGAGTGTGTGTTTAAAAGTAGGAGCCCCACCTCCAGAATCCGATTCAAATGGGCTGGGGTAGAGCCTGGGCATCAACTTTTTCCAGAGCTCCCTCAGTGATTCCAACGTACCGCCAAAATCGAGAGCCCCTGGGTTACAAGAGTTCTCTGTAAACGGAATATAAAAATGAACACCTGTCTGCCCCCTCCCCTAGTCACCCTGAAACTCACAGTATCCCAGGACGGAGCTCACCTGCTAGCCGAAAACACCTAGTGCGCCCTCCACACCTCTAAGGGGCTCCCACTGTGTGCAAACATTTCTGACTGTGCTCTTTGGGAAGCTTACAAAAGAGGTCGAAGAAAGGTCACTTCCCTCAAAAGCTCGAGGACATGGGAAAACACACACACACACACAACCCCATGCAAGTATTGCACAAAAGGAGTTTTACAGACCGGGAAACTGACACCCTGGAAGGGGAAATGACCACCCAGCAAGTTCACCGCGGAGCTGGGACATTTACCCAGCGTGCCTTTCTACCACTCTGGCTCATTTTCCCCTGAGCCCACCTCTGCACCCCCCACACTTCTGATGGTTGGAACTGGCCTGCAGCCGACACCTTCACCAGCAGGACCAGCCTCCCAGCAAGGTTCACTGGGGGTCAGGCATCGGACGAGGTATTTGTTGAATGCATGAATGTAGCCAGCCCGGCACCTGCCCACTGGCTGGTATTAAGAACCAGTGGCTCAAATAACCTCGAAAATGAATCCCTTTGAGCTGGATTAGCTCATTTTCCCACAGACCCAGGAGCCTCTGGGCCTTTCTTCTTCCGGACTCCTTGCTTTACCTCATAGCAACCATATAATGCACCCCAATTCTACCTCCTGCGTAATTTTTATATAACTGAGTTCACTTGAGCTGCACTTGGCTAGTGAAAAGCTATGTAGATATTTAATTCTATATTTGTAAACACTGACGTTTCAGACTTTATATGTTGGGGCCGATCCATTTATTTTTAGGTACTCAGATATTTCCCACCAGCTATTAGAATGTTCATTGGCCTTGGACTGTATCCTAATGTCTTATAGACTGCAGATGAGCTCAAAGTATAGGGCAGGGCTTTCCTGCGTGGGGACAGAGGACAAGCTGGGAGGACACAGTCCTCTGGTTGCTTTCAAGGGACCAGTTTAGCTTTTTTTTGGTGACAACTTTATTGCAATACACATACCACACAATTCACCCATTTAAAGTGTACAGTCCAGGGGCGCCTGGGTGGCTCAGTGGGTTAAGTGTCCAACTTCGGCTCAGGTCATGATCTCATGGTTTGTGAGCTCGAGCCCCGTGTTGGGCTCTGTGCTGACAGCTCAGAGCCTGGAGCCTGCTTCAGATTCTGTGTCTCCCTTTCTCTCTCTGCCCCTCCCCTGCTCGCTCTCTGTCTCTCTCTCAAAAATACACATTAAAAAATAAAAAAGTGTACAATCCAGTGGGTTCTGGTATGCTAATTGTTGGGCAACCAACACCGCAGCAGTTTTAGAACATTTTAATCACCCCAAAAAGAATCTAGTGCCTTTTATCCATCCTGCTTCACTTTTCCCCCCAAACCCTCCCCCAACTCCAGACAACCACTGATCTATTTTCGGTCTCTATACAGATGTTCTGTTCTGGACATTGCCTACCAGTAGAATCATACAGTATGTGGTCCCGTATCCGACTTCTTTCATGTAACACAAGGTTTTCAAGGTTCATCCATGTCATGGTGTCTCTCGGTACTTCATTCCTCTCGATTGTCAAATAATACTGCATTGTGTGGCTATACCACATTTTATTTACCCATTCAACGTATGATGGACATTTGGGCTGTTTCCACCTTGGGGCTGTGATGCAGAATGCTACCGTGAACGTTCTCGGACAGGTTTGTGTGGAGGTTTGCTCCTATTTCTCGTGGCTGCCTACCTACCAGTAGAATTTCTGGATCATCTGGTAACTCTATGTTTAACATTTTGAGGAACTGGCAGACTGTTTTCGAAAGCAATTACACCCTTGTACGTTTCCATCAGCAATGTATGAGGCTTCTAATTCCTTCACATCCTTGCCAAGGTTTGTTATTGCCTGTCTTTTTGATTATAGGCTTCCTATTAAGTTTGAAATGGGATCACATTGTGGTTTTGATTTGCATTTCCTTGATGGCTAATGACGTTGAGTATGTCTTTACGCACTTACGGGCCATTTATATATCTTCTTTGGAGAAACGTCTATTCAGATTCTTTGTCAAAGTTTTAATTGAGTTATAGCAAATCCTTGGTTTGCGAGCATAATTTGTTCCGGAAACCTGCTTGTCATCCAAAGCACTTGTGTATCAAAGCAAACTTCCCCATAAGAAATAATGGAAACTCAGTTGATTCATTACACGACCCAAAAATATTCACCTAAAAATAATTATGACACCGTAATATAAAACACAATAATAGAGAAAATACAAAATGTAAAGAAAGATAAACAACTTACACTTGCCTTTGAAAACCTTCATGGCTGGTGTGCAGGAGACAAGAGAGAGGAGGGTTATTGTGTAGGATGACTTTCACTATCACTGATGGAATCACTGCTATCTGTTGGCTCAATGGAATGTTTTTTTTTTTAATTTTTAAATGTTTTTTTATTATTTATTTTTGACAGAGAGAGAGAGACAGCGTGAGCAGGGGAGGGTCAGAGAGAGAGGGAGACACAGAATCCGAAGCAGACTCCAGGCTCTGAGCTGTCAGCACAGAGCCCGACGCGGGGCTCGAACCCACAAACCGCGAGATCACGACCTGAGCCAAAGCTGGACGCTCAACCCAGGCGCCCTGGCTCAATGGAATCTTTTCCTGCATGGGGGCCATTGTATACACTCGCACGGATGTTGACTACCGTTCAGTGTCAATAAACTTGTCACATACTGTATTTAGTGTAACTGGCAATAAGGCAGCAGAAGAAAGGGTCTATATCTGCAGGCAGCCTGACCTAGAATGAAGCAAAGCATTCCTAAGCTCACTCTTGTCTGGAAAAGCAAAGGACTGTCCACAGGTGCTTTGAAGTGACAAAAAACACACTAGTGCCAGTTGTGGGCACCTTCCAACGTTCTGAAAAATCCCTGATTTCTGCCAAACACTGAGGCCTGAGACGGAGCATCTGAGCATGAGAGACAATCACCCACAATCCCTCGGGGGCAGGGTAGGGGGGAGAGAGAGAGAGAGGGAGAGAGAGCGCGCGCACTCAGTTGTGATCATGTGATGTTTGGCGTCACGTACTACTCATATTGCAAGACATCGATTGTTTAACCAAGTTAAAATTTATGAGAAATGTTTGCTTATCTGGCAGAACACTTGCAGAACGAGTTACTCGCAGACCAAGGTTTTCCTGTTTGCCTTTTTGTTATTAAGTTGTAAGAGTTCCTTATGTATTCTAGATACAAGACCTTATCAGATATATGATTTGCATATATTTCCTCCCATCTTGTGAGTTACTGTATTAGTTTGCTGGGGCTGCTGTGACAAAATACCACATTCCGGGTGGCTTAAACAACAGAAATTTATTTCTCGCAGCTCTGGAGGCTAGAAGCCCAAGATCAAGGTGTCTGCAGAGTTGGTTTCTTCCAGGCTTGTAGATAGCCATCTCTTCCCCATCCGTGTTTTCACGTCTCCCCTCTGTGTGTACATTCCTGATGTCCTTTCCTCTATTTATAAGGACACTAGTTGTACTGGATTCAGGCCCCATTCTAAGTGCCTCAGTTTGACTTAATCACTTCTTTAAAGACTTATTTCCAAATACAGTTACATTCTGAGGTACTGGGGGTTGGGACTTAGACATATGAATTTTGGGGGGGACACAATTCAGCCCATAACAGTTACCTTCTTTTCACTTTCTTGATGGTGCCCCAAACTAAAAAACTTTTTTAATGTTTTTATTTATTTTCGAGAGAGAGAAAGAGACACAGAGCATGAGTGGGGGAGGGGCAGAGAGAGAGGGAGACACAGAATCCGAAGCAGGCTCCAGGCTCTGAGCTGTCAGCACAGAGCCCGACACAGGGCTCAAACTCACAAACCGTGAGATCATGACCTGAGTGGAAGCCAGATGGTCAACTGACTGAGCCACCTAGGCGCCCCAATGATGCTCTAATTTTGAAGCACAAACTTTTTTTTTTTTTAATCAGGTCTGACTTATCTATTATTTTCTTTGTTGTTTGTGCTTTAGATGCCCCATCCAAGAAACCATTACTTCATCCACGGTCACAATTTATGCCTACATTTTCTTAGGAGTGTTTTGCAGCTTTAGCTCTTACATGTCAGTCTGGTGTGTTTTGAGTTAATTTCTGTACATGGTGTGAAGTAGGGGTCCAGCCTCATCCTTTTGCACAAGGAAATCTATTTGTCCCCGGACCGTTTGTTGAAAAGACTGTCGGTTCCTTATTAAATTGTGTTGCTGCTCTTGTTGAAAATGAATTGGTTGTAAGTGGCAGGGTTTATATCTGGACTCTCAGTTTTATCCCATTGTCGGTCTGTCTGTCCTTATGCCCATACTGCACTGTCTCGATTGTGTAGCTGTGTAGCAAGTTTTGAAATCAGGAAGCGTGAGTTCTCCACCTTATTCCGAGGGCACTGGAACTTTTTGTATCACATACCGCGAGAGGTGTGAACAGTACAACCTGGGGATTTGGGCCCATGCTCAAGGCTTCATGTCAGGAACACAGGCTCCAAGTTCAACACCTGCCTTAGAGAGATGGATCCCCGCCCTCTTAGCCCACAGCTCTTCAGGATAAATCAACGGAAACATTCTGTGGAGAACAATGATCCCCTTGGGTTATTTTAAACATCGCTTTATGTCTCCCCCACCTGCTCTGCTCTCTAATTGCTCGTATGGCATCCACGTCATTCACGACTGGATAATTAATGAACTAAGAGGGAGGGGGGTGAATGAGGGAGGGGGCTTTCAGAGGAATTGAGGGGCCCTGAGCGCCTGGAGCAAGCCCAGCCCTGAGGTTTTTCACCTTCCCCAAGGGAGGGTACACAGCGTTGCCTAGCAAACAAAATCACTGAATTCAGGTTCTACTGTCCTGAACATTGCGAGTGTGTGATGACCAAGAGGAATTCTTCAAACCGGACTGCTGGGAGCTGAAAAACTGGGCATCACCCCCATACTCCCCAAACTTAAACCTTGTCTGCACCATCCCTGACTGGCCCTGGGCTGCTGAGGGCTCTGAGCTGAGGCGGAGAAAGCTCAGGAAACAAGGCCCTTTGTGGACAAGAGAATGCTATTGTTCTAAAGCCAGTGCTCTGGGAGTGTGGATTCCAGAGAATGTTTTGGTATGGGTTTTTTTTCCTTTGTGAACTTTCTCTTCTCTTCCTGGGGGGGTGGGGTGGGGAGTAGGGCCCTCTCCACAGCGACTTAAAAATAGTTAAATCCTGTAAAAAAAAAAAAAAAAAAAAAGATGGCGTTCGGAGTGCTGAGGCCTTCGGCCCCTGAAGGAGGCTTGAATTCGACGATAGAAGCCACCTTGGTGTGTTTTGGTTTTCATTTTTACCACTAAGTCTCCGGAGAGCAGCCCTTTCTGGATCCTGCACACCTCAGTGACGGACGTCAGCGGAGGTCCAGCCACTTCCTTCCTCCTTCGCTTGGCCTCCTTTCTTTGCAGGAAGAGGAAATGATGAGAGTCCAGGTTGCAGGCCACAGCCCCCAAGCTCTCACTGATCTCTGACCCCCGCCCCGTCTGGGGAACCTGCCCCCACAAACCTGTCCCCAGGGCAAGGCCTAGCTGCGCTCCTGGAGGTCCAGGAAAGCCTTCAGACTCAGGCTGCGCAGGCCTTCAAGTTAGGAGACCTGGATTTTTGGCACTGGTACTGATTCTGTGTGACCTCGGGCAGGTTACTGCTCCCCTCTGGGCTTCATGATGCCCTTCCATTAAATGGGAGCAAGAATACAGTCCTGGGCTTCCCCCTTTCCGCGTTGGGTGATGGTTGAGGAGGGGGCGTGGAAAGGGGGGGAGGACTCTAAGGAGGACTATTCCGAAGCCTGGCCACGTCCATCGCGCTCGATTTCCCGCTGCTCCGTGGAGGGGCCCGCGTCCCTAGGGTGCTGGGACCCTTCTGCCAGCTCCCGGGCCAGCCGGAGGAGCGGGGCGAGCGTGCCCACCCACTTCCCGGGAGCTCAGGCCCCGCCTAGGGGGAGGAGCCGAGGGGCGGCGCGGAGGCTGGCGGCCGGGCTCAGCCAGCTTCTGTCGCCGCACGGGCAGCTGCGGCTCGGGGACGGACTGACAGAACCAGGGCCGGAGCCGCTCGAGGCCGGGCTAGGGAGAGCGGGTGAGTTCCCCCGGCGGCGCCGCCCCTCCCCGGCTGGAGCCGGCGGGGATGAGGACTGCGGCGGGGAGGTGGTCCCAGCCGCGGAAGGTCTGGTTGGGGGTGTGTGGGGCGCGTGGGCCAAGGGCCGGCGACTGGAGGTAATTGGGGGAGGGGGCACTGGAACGGCCGGTGCCCGGAGCGCAGGCCGGGGAGTGGGGCTGCGGTGGGGGCGTTCTCCGGGTCTGGCGCGCCTACGGCGAGGCCGGGGTAGGGGGCGCATCGGCAGGCTGTTGGCTGGGGCCACCGTGGCCCGATCTGGGGGCAGCCTGTGGGATTTCGGCTGCTTCTGCCGGGGGAGCGCAATGCCGGGAAGCGGGAGCCACCAGCGGCATCAGACGGCCTGGGCGCCCAGCCTCGGGGCCAGGCGTGGGGGCGCCGCCCCCTCGCGTGGCGGCGCCAGATCCCCGCAGGGAGCGCTCCTGCCCGGGCGGGAAAGGTCCCCCTGGCGGGCGCCCCCGCGTGCGGACCCGCCCAGCCGCCGGCTCCAGCTGACGGCGCCCGCCGGCCCCGGGAGACCCCGCGCGCTTCTTGCCCGCGGGAGGTGCGCCCGGCCTCTCCAAAGGGCCGCCGTGCGCGGGCTGCTGGGTCCCCCGCGCCAGGAGCGCGCCTCTCCTCCCGAGTCGCGCGCCCCGACTCCGGCCCGAGGAGCGCCCCCGAGAGCCTGGGATGGGCAGAACCCGTGCAACCCGCCCCGGAGAGGTCGCGCGGAGGGGTCTGCCCAAGGTCACCCGGAGCGCCCAGGCTGAGCTGCCCAGACCGCCCGAGCGGAGCGCAGGGAGGGGGAGGCGCCCGCTGCCAGCCTCATTCCCTGATGCAGACTCCTTCCCTCCCTCCCTCTCTCCCTCCTCCTCCCCCAGTCGGGACCCGGCTCCTTGGGAGCTGCTGCTGATGCAGCTCCCAGCCCCGAGCCGATGACTGAGCCGAGGCGAGCTTTGAATCCGGTGTTCCTGGGAGGGCCGCGCGCAAAGCCTGGGACCCGGTGCTCTCGGGCACCTCGGGAGCGGAGCGAGAGGTGGCTGCATAAGCGCTTCTCAGAACCGAAAGCCGAGCTGCTTGCGCGCCCATGTGATTGGATTCCACATAATGGGCCCCTGTTCTCGCCGTCAGAAGCGCCCACCAGCTCCCCGCGGCCGCGGGCACCAGGTGCCGCCTCTGAATCGCCCTCTGTGGAGGGCCCAGGGCCCCGAGGTACCAGGCGCCCTTTCCCGCAGGGCTCTCTCTGGAAGGGGCCTGTCATTAGCCGCTTGAGCCCGCGGGGGTACTTTCCTGAGTGCCCTGCCATTTCCTGCGACTGGTGAAACACAGAGGGGAAAAACCCTGCATCTTGGGAGGCTTCCCCCTAGGTTGGTAATAAAGCTTCTTAGCTCAGCCAGTGACTGGTGTCCGCTGGAAGGCAAGGCACTTGGCCTCCGGGTGCCCCAGTTGCCTCCAGGACATGGGGCTAATAATCAGGCGGTGGGCAGCGGTGGTGAGGGGACCCACTGAAGTGCTTGGTGCCATGGAGCGGGACCCTAGGTAAATACCGGCGCTTTTCCTAATGGTTCTGAGTGGAGCATGTCTCTTTTAGGCAGGAGCGGCTGCGGAGTCCTGGTGGGTGGTTCTGCAGGGGCTGGAGGAGTTTCCACATCTTCCCTCCGCTCGGTCACCAAGCTCCAAGCCTGCAGGCAGCTTGTGGGCCCTGGTGAGTGAGTCCTTTCCGCTCGCTGCCTGCTCACAGGGCCATCCCACACAGATTCCCCCCCAGCCCCTTGTCTCCCACCTGCCAGCAAGATGCTGGAGGCGAGAGGTCACCCAGGCCACTCTGGACGTTCAACTTGGCACCTTCCGGTCAGCTGGAGTCCTACCCAGCAGTGTCGCCCACCCTGAAACCTTCCTGACCCCTTTCCTGGTTCCAGCCTCTGCAGTGTGTCCTTCAGGAAGACTAGTTGACCCTTCCTGTCCCTCTGTCAACCTCCTCCCACTGGGACATTCACCTGCGCATTGTCTGGTTAGTGTGTCGAGGTTCCTTGCATCCTGGAAGGACACGCTGGTCAGTGTATGCTCAGCCTTCATTCTGGTGACCGGTTCTGGAGTGGAGGTTAAATTCTAATGGAGCTGCTAAGTCTGTTTGGGAGCATGAGTGACAGGGGGACCGGGGACACTGACACAGGAAGGTGGGATTTCTCCCAAGGCAAGAACCTTTCGGCTGAGCCCCATTTGGACTCTTTGGAAACCAGGGCCTCAGTGTCTTTTCAAAACCAGCCCCATCCCCACAGTGACCATTCTCTGGCCAACAGAGGTTGCAGCTAGCCTGGTCTTGCAGATGGCGGAAGGCACATTCCTGGATTCCTGGGCTGTGCTTTGACCCTCAAGAACCCCACCCAACCTTGTCACCTTCCCCCAGCTTGCTGTCCCCGCCTGCACCCTGCCTGCACCTAGGACTTGAACCATTTGGTGTATAGTAGGTCCCACATGGCATTCTTCCAGCAAAGACCGGGACAAACCTTCTTTATCCTGAGCACGTCTGCGGGAGGGCTTGGACAAGCCTGCCTCCCTCAGAAAGCTACAGGGTTTCAAGAGCAAGGGCGCCAGGCAGGTTTAGTTCAAATGAGAGCTCTATACTTAAAAGCTCTGTGATGGTAGGTAAATTACTGACTCTCTCTGAGTCCTGGTTTTCTCATCTGTAAAATGGGAGCAATGGTACTGCCTACTTTGTGGGGTTGGGAGGATTCTGTGAGACAATAATGCACAGAAAGTGCTTAGTACAGCACCCGGTGTGGGCAGGAATGCAGGAAATGATTATCGTCACCATCACCACCATTTCCTCCTCTGCATTGGGCTGTCAAAGGTCCCACCACCTCCAGCCTGGGGGAGTCAGACCTCTTCTGCCTCTAGCTCTCAGGACAGGGAAAGCCTCCTGGCTGGGGAGGCCTGACTCCTGGGAACTGGAGTCCAGCATCTGGGCCTGTCCCTTGGAAGTCCGTGAGTTAGCCTCTCACATCTGGCTGCCATTTTCCAGGATTTGTGGATTCATTCAATAGATGTTTACTCTGTTGTAGACCTTGTACTTAGCTAGGGATCTCGAGATGAATCAAGCAGCATCAGGGCTCCCCTCTGTGGGGGAGAGGCAGGCCTGGAGACAGGCAGCGAAGACACTGTGCAATAACTGCTTCACTGGCGACAGGGGGAGTGGAGAGCCGAGTGGCAGATGGACAGGTGGCCCGGGCTAACCAACCCAGGTTTCACTCCTGAATCTGCTTGCTTGCAGCTGGCTGGTGATGGACAGACGCCTGGGTAAAAAAAAACTCAGCACAGGGCCTTTTAGATATTAATCAGAGCTTTGCACAGATTAGTTGCTATTATTACTAGTCTATGATGACCGATAACAGGTGGGCAAACTTCGCTGTGGGAACGCGTTGGAGGTCTTCAGAGACCGTTTCCCAGTGGCGGGTAAGAGAGGGGTGGTAGGCTGAGCAGAGAGACCAGCTCGTGCAACAGCGCAGGGGCTTGAAAGCGCTTGGCGTCTCTGAGAGCGGTGGGCAGAGGCCACAGCTGGAGCATTGTTGCCATAGGGCGTGATGGACGCAGGGGCGGCAGGAGGGGCCAGGGAGGTGGGCAGAGGCCATCCTGCCAAGGGGTCCCCAATGATTAAATGCTCGCTGACCCGAAGCAAGCACCTTCGGCCTAGGGAGGATTGTCCAGTTGCACACCCGAGAAAGTCTAGGATTAACTTCAGCACGGGAGGGAGGACTGGCCCCGTCTTATCTGCTGATATGTTAGCTGTCCCTTCCTCTTCCTTCTACCAAGAAAGCACGGGAGATCCCCCTCCTTCCTGAGATGCTTTTCCTACTTCTTCACCTGTTTCTCTCTTCCTGGGACTCAGTAGCTCATTTGAAGGAAGGGGATGTACATGGAGGGAGTGCTGTGATCTGGCTCCTTATTGATTATAATAATTGTACCAAGTGCTGGCACACTTCCTGGAGGCTGGTCACTGTCCAAGGTCTTTGCTTGCTTTGCCGTAGAGTCGTCATGCTGACTTACTGAAGTGGATGCATTTATCTCTGTTGCACAGAAGGGGACACTGAGGCACCAAGGGTGAGGCGATTTGCTAAGGGGTCTGTGGCTCCTAAGTAGCAGGAACTCATGGGGGGGGGGTCTCCAAAGCTGCCATGTGCTGACCTGTACCACTTCTCTCCTTATCCTTGTAAATAGTGAAATGTTTCACTCATGCAGAGCGCCTGGCTTCTTTCTCTGTGTACCCTTGGATGCTGGGCAGTGGGCACCTTAGAGATGGGTCACGGTGGGGTATGTTCTGGGCATCTGCATGCTGCTCCATTCTCTCCCTGCCCTGATTTTTTTTTTAAATGCTTATTTATTTTCGAAAGACAGAGCGTGAGCAGGGGAGGGGCAGAGAGAGAGAGGGAGACAGAATCCAAAGCAGGCTCCAGGCTCTGAGCTGTCAGCACAGAGCCGGACTCGGGGCTCGAACCCACAAGTCATGAGATCATGACCTGAGCCAAAGTCGGACGCTTAACCGACTTGATCATGCAGGCGCCCCTCCCTGCCCTGATTTTTGGGGAGGCCCCGTGGGCAGGCATTTGGCGAAGGGGAGGAGGTGTTCTTGGATGTCTCAGAATTCAGGGCGCCATTGAAGGGTCCCACGAACGTGCCTTGAGGCAGGCAGTTTGGAACTTGATTGATGCGACAGGTGGTGGTTGAATTCCACCGTGACCCCTAGGAAGGAATGAGTCTTTTAGGATGACTAGTCAGCGCGTTATGTTACGTGATCCTACCTGTTTTCAGAAGGCAACGGCTCAAATTTCCTTTTCCATAGGAGGCAGAGTTTAGGGCCGGGCTCAAATCCCGGTTCTGCCTTCCACTGGCTTCGGGGTCTTGGGTGGTTTCTTTGCTTCCTTGAGCCTCAATTTTTTCATCTGGAAATATGGATCATATATACTATATATATGTATAATTCAGAGTTGTCACAAAGATTTCTTATCATACAAAGAATATCTGGCTTCCCCGTCGTAGATAATATCAGTATAATATCCCCAGCATTGACCTCCATGGTACTTATTGCAGTTGTGATTATACGGTTATATGTATGTGATCATTACTCTTTTAGTCTGTCTCATTCACTCGACCAGCGGTTCTCACCTGGGAGCAGTTTGGTCCCCAGGAGTCCTTTGGGAATGTCTGGAGACATTTTTGGTTGTCACAGCCAGGGACGTGCAGAGGGGGAGGGGGTGCTCCTGGCGTCCATTGGGGACAGACCAGGGATGCTGCTGAATTTCTTACACTGCACAGGACAGTTTTTCATAAAGAGTTACCCAAATGTCAATAGTGCCGAGGTTGAGAAAAGTTGCACCGGGCTATGAACCTCATAAGGTCAGTGACTGTGTCTAATTCATTCAGCTCTGTGTCCCCAGTTGCCCAGCATGGAGCCTGGTACATGGGAGACAATCAATATGCATTAAAGGGATGAATGAGGACTTGGAAGGCCTTGTGTCCCCTGGAGTCCCAGAGGTTTGGCTTGTAGGACATTTTGAATGGGCAGAAGAGATTTAGATGAACCTGAATGATAAATGGCCAATTGGTGATCCAGGCCAAAGGAATTCAGACCAAGCTATTTTCCTTCCCAAGCAGGTGCTGGGGGGGGAGGGAGAGGGGAGGGGGCCCAAATGATCTATACCATTGCTGCAGTGTGTTTTGGTCACGTGCATGTAGGACCCACCTTTATCTGGACAAGCTGGCTGGGGCGGGGCACTAGGTGCTGACAAGGAACGCCCTGTCAGCTGGGCCCTTGGGATTTGCCAAGCTGGGCCACAGCTGCGGTTGCCTTCCTGTTTTCCCCTTTCTGGTGGAATGAAGGAAACCCACTGAATGGCTATTTTTCCACTGACATTTACAGCAATGTGATAGGCTTTGGATTAATGAGGTCAAGCTCCAGTGTGAAATCTGCCTGATAACTTGAAGCTGGGCCAACAGGAAGACATGACTTGTTTTCTTTGGGCCATTTGATGTCTCTGATGGCTTTGGCCAGGGAAGCAGGGGTCACACCTCTGTACAAAAGACAGGAACATTTTTAGTCCCCAGAATTCTAGAGGCCGGAGTTGTTGTCTCATTTTCAATTCATTGGGAAGGCTTATTTGCATGCTGCCTTAGAAGTAAGTAACATTTAGGCAGAGATTCACTGAGCGTGGATCTGGGCTATGACAAGCTGTTTTTCTGGGGCTCTCTGGGAGTCCAAAGGAAAACATTGGCCCCAGAGGGTGCTTGGACAGGTGAGAGGTGCACACAAGTTAGAACTCGTTCTGGGGGGTGGGGGGGAGAGAAGCGATCTTGGACAATGTGCCTCAAACTTGCTCACGAATCATGTGGGGGTTCCTGTAAAATGCACAACCTGACTTAGTGGATCTGAGTCCTGAGTGTCTGCATTTCTAACAGGCTCCCAAGGGGGAGCCATTCTGCTGGTTTGTGAGCTGTACTTTGAGTAACAAGGGTCTGGAAAGCCCAGGTCTCCAGGGGAGGGGTCCCTGGTGTAACCCACGCCAACACAGCAGCACTCAGCTTGTTATCCTGTTGGTCCCGCCGTCTGCTCTGCCGGCTGGCTTGCAGGAGTGCATGTTCCTCGCTCCCCTTCTCTGTGTGTCCAGGCCTGCGACCAAACATGAAAATGAGGCCGCTTGCTCCCAGGAGCAGGAACAGGTGGGGACATCTAGTGCTTCCAGAGATGCGTGTCCAGGGACACGCTGTTCCTGCGTCCCCTGATCACGTGGGGCTTGTTGAATATACAGATCCTCAGGCCCTACTTAGCCCAACCTGCCTGTATCGGAACTGGCCAGGCCCTGGGAATCGGTGTTTTTAAAAAGTGGGCCAGGTGATTCTGATTGACTGCCAGGCTGGTGGAGGGGAAGCTGGGAGGAAAGAGTGGCTGCATGTGGAAGTGAATCGCTCAACAGGCGTGGTATGTAAGGGAGTGGAGTTGTGTCCTGCCCGATGGGCCCAGGGAGGGGGCAGAAACCTAGCCTGCCCCACTTGCTAAGCTCTGCACCCTGCAGGGCTGCATCTGCCTGGAAGGGAGGACACCCTTTTCTCCATAGCAGTAATAATTGTCAACATTTCGTACTTATCACGAGGCAAGCACTGTTTATTTAACCCTTTTTATCTTCCTACCAAATGGCAGAGGGGGCATATTTGCGACCCCGATTTTACTGCTGAGGAAAGTGAGGCACCGAGAGGTTCAGTGACTTGCCTTGGGTCACGGCCATTATGTGTGGGAGTCAGGATTTGAATACAGGACATCTGGCTTCAACGTCCTTACATTTCAATCATTATGTTCTCTGGCTTTTCTCTGGGCAAAAAATGCTGTTGTACTTCAAGGGGCTGTCCCGACTCTGAGGAAGTAGCTTTTTCTGTTTCTTTCCCAGACAGGGGAAAGACTAGCAGTGACCTTGGCTGCCGCTGGAGTCACACCTGGGTTTGATCCCCGCCTCTAGCACTTTCCGTAATCCTGAGCACGTTACTTGCATAACCCCACCGAGCCTCAATTCCCCATGTGTAAAATGGGAGCAACAATAGAATGAGATGCTATGATGAACCATTTAGCTCCATACAGAGGATGTGCTCGATAATATCAGCAATACTTATTGCATCAGTATTAGTCAAGTCTGCCCTGGGGGCATCCCTTCAGGACAGAGGGGATGGGAGTGCAGAGCCCTGTGTCATTGACGTCCCTGGGGCCCGAGTTCACCCAGATTACTTATTTCTGTCTGTTACTTACTTAGGCATCCCTAGCCTTTGCTTCTTGGCACTGGTCAGAGGCCCCATGTCCATTCCAGCCTGGTGAGTTCTCAGAATTTCTTGGCTCCCACACTGATTCGGAGTCTCAATCAGAACTGGCTTTATTTCCTGTCATCCAAGAGCAACTAAGCACACATTCTCATACTTATTTCCTTCAGGGCTCTTGGCCCTTCTCGGTGACTGTCCCTGTCTCCAGGTCCCTTTCTGGAACTCTGTAGACCTCATTGGCTCCCCATGAACTGGACAGAGAGCTAATGTTGCTTTATACACATTGCCTATTGCCTTATAAAGAAATAGGGAAGATTTTCTCCAAAATTTCATTGGTTTTCTTCTTTTTTTAATGTTTTTTATTTATGTTTGAGAGACAGAGAGAGACAATGCGAGTAGGGGAGGGTCAGAGAGAGAGGGAGACACAGAATCTGAAGACAGGCTCCAGGCTCTGAGCTAGCTATCAGCACAGAGCCCGACACAGGGCTCAAACCCATGAACCACGAGATCATGACCTGAGCCGAAGTCGGACGCTCAACCGACTGAGCCACCCAGGCACCCCTAGTTTTCTTCTTTTACAGATAAAGCCAACCTTTTGTTTTCCTGTTGCTGTATTTTATGCTTTTTAATTATAAAAAGAATACAAAATCATTATTAACATCTGAATAGGACAGACATGTGGAAAACAGAAAGTGAAATGTCCCCTACCATCATCTCCACCACTCATTTCTTTTCCCCAGAGAAACCCCTGGATGTTTCTTGAATCTTTCCATAAATGTCTCATATACATACATACAAACCCATATTCATTTATGTGTCTATCCTTTTTTCTTAACCCACCTCTGTAGCATTCTTCCGAAACTTCCCTTTTCAGCTAATTTATCTTAGCACATGTCAACAGTAGAGACACCTACCTCTGCCTCTAGGGCTACGTGGTACTCCAGGAAGAAGCACGTATCATCATGGATTTTCTATTTCCTGTGACAGTTAAGATTGTTTCCAGTTTTTTTCCTGCTAGAGCTGTGATCCCACGGCATCCTTGCTGGTGCAATGTATCCCTTTGAACACTGGCGTGATGTGATCCCTGTGGAAATTTCCCTGTGGTGTGAACTATGATGGGCAACATCAAACTGTCCTCCCAAGAGGCCAGACCACTTTCTTTTTTTTTTTTTTTATAAAATTTTTTAATGTTTTATTTATTTTTGAGAGAGAGAGAGAGAGAGAGAGAGAGAGAGAGAGAGAGAGAGAGAGAGATACACAGCGTGAGCAGGGGAGGGTCAGAGAGAGAAGGAGATACAGAATCAGAAGCAGGCTCCAGGCTCTGAGCTGTCAGAACAAAGCCTGATGCGGTGTTCGAACCCACGAACCGCGAGATCATGACCTCAGCCGAAGCCGGATGCTCAACCGACTGAGCCACCCAGGTGTCCCAAGGCCAGACCACTTTCTATTTCCTAAACAGTGTGTGCAGTTGCCTCTTCCCCACCCCCTTCCCACAACTATGATTTTTGCTAGTCTGAGAGGAATAAACTGGAAAGAATGTTTCAGGGGCCACATTAATTCTGATTTTATAACCTTTTAGACTCTGCCCACATAAGCGTTGTTAAATATTCAAGAACTACATTTTACCTGGCTTTAAGCTTGGAATTAGAGATCTCTAATTAAATGAAGCCAGTTTCTGGCCTCAGGTTGATCCCTGCCTCCTGGAGGAAGCAGACACGTGGAAAGATAAAATAAAAACTGAGCGGTGTGGTCCAAGCGCGCCAGAAGAATGCAGAAGCGAGGCTAACTTTTGCTTGATAAACTCTATCTTTATGAACATCGCAGATGAACTTGTAAAATACAGAATGCACTCTGTCCTGGGGGGGGGAAAGGGGTACTTGAAATCCTCAAAAGAAAATGACTTGGTTAGAGGCAGAAAAATCCTGCAGCTTGCCCCTAGTGGGGGCAGCAGAAGAGGCAGGCAGTTAGGAAGGTGGGGAGATAGGTAATTTTCAGATAGTCTTTTTGGTGGTTTCCGGGTTTACGAATGGAAACCCATGAGTCTGAAGGAGGCGGTGCAGAATCCCCACCGAATTTGTACCTCCTCGAAAAGAACAGACCCATTTAGAAAGGGGTATGATCACCTCGTCTACCCACCTGTGGGGAGCCACGCCATAGCTGTACATTTTCTTTGGGCCACTGTCCCAGTGTCTCTTCATTCACTTGGGATGGTTTAAGTACGACACAAGGTGGGGAGCAGTTGAGAATATCTGAAACCACGCTGTGGGATGAGTGTAAGCATCGTTTTACAACAAATCACCTAAGCAGGGGGGCACACAGAGCCCGTGAAGCTAGGGGCAATCCTATCCCGCCCTTCCGTGGAAGGCAAGGCAGGGGCCCCCGGAGGCGTGTCCTGGGTCCAGTCCTCAGTGTTCCCCTTCTTCCTTCATCAGCCAGATTTTGTCTGGTTTGATTCTCCAGCGCTGGTTCCAAGCCAGGATCTCTCCTTGTGACGCACAGATGGAATAATCTCTGAATTTTCAGTCTCTCGGTCTCCTGACTTGCTGTCCACTGTCTCTCATGGAGCACCTCCCACGTGCTGGGGTGACTGTGTGGTGGGAGATAAAGGTGAATGATGCATACCCCTTGTCTTTGGAGAGCATCTCGTCCAAGGGAAGAGGCAGATCTGAAACTAACAATTACTACAGAGGGTTGAGCGCCGCAGGAGAGATGTGGTCACGTGCCTTGGAACTGGAGAGGAGGAGATGAAACCCATTTGGCACAGGGCAGATAAAGAACAATCCAGAGGGAAGAAAGGGAGCATTGAGACAATACTGTGTCAATGAGACAAAGCGGGTGTTGACCATGGTGCCTGGAAAGCACTTCAGGGAAGATAGATGTGGCCCCAGCACTTGTATCGGCTCTCAGAGAACGAGGAGTTTGCCAGGTGAAGGGAAAGAAGGGTGATGCCACCCCGTGGAGCAGAAGAAAGGAAGGTGAGAAGGAGGCTGTGGTGTAGTGAAAACTGTGCGGGCTTTGTAGCAGAGAAGCCTGAGTCTGTGTTCAGATCCTGGTTCTGCCGCTTTTTAGCTGTGACTCTGGGCATGTCAGGATGAGCCTCCATTTCCTAATCTGTCTATTGGGGGTAATCGTACCTGTTTTTAAAGGCTGGTTGTGGGGATTGCAGGGAATCTGTGTGTGGTAGTGGGCACATAGCAGAGTCTCGGCCCATGGGGGCTACCATTGCCAAGGTGTCTGGTTCTGTGTAGCTAGAAAACTGAGTGTTAGCGGGTCGGGGATGAGGAGCGAGGGATGGCCAGAGATAAAGCTAAAATGTCCAGGCCAGATACCGGAAGGGCTGTGAGGCTGAGGAGTTGACACGTGACTCTGGAGGCAATGGGGAGCCCTTAAAGGCTTCCTTACAAGGGAGGTGCTACAGGATCAGACTTGGTTTCAGAATGACCACTCTGCCAATGGTGTCCATGGTGGGTTGGAGGTAAGGGAACCATTTTGGGAAACACTGCATTCCATGATCCTGTCTTGGCCACCCATTGCTCACATTAGCCTCGTAAAAGTTCTAGTAGGTTCTGCAGTCAAGCACTTCCTGGAGAGACAGTTTAGAGCAGTCGTTCAGAGCATGGGCTTCAGTGTCAAGGCCAATGTGGATGTGAGTCCTAGCCCTGTTGCTTACTGGCTGTGTAAACTTGGCAATGTCTTAACCCCACTGAGCTGCAGTCAACCCTTCTATAAAAGGAGGATTAACAGTACCTTCCTCATAGGCTTGTTGTGATGATTAATTTTTTTAAGTAGGCTCCATGCCCAGCATTGGGCTTGAACTCACTACCCTGATATCAAGACCTGAGCTGAGACCAAGAGTTGGATGCTCAACTGACTGAACCACCGGGGCGCCCCTTGTTGTGCTGATTAAATGAGATAATGAAGATAAAGCAAAAAGTTGAGCTCTAGGAATTCACTAAGTGCTCAATAAAAGTTGATCATCAGAATTTTTAAAATCACACAAATTTTAAAATTTGACCGAGAAACCCGTTCTCCATGTAATACCTATTAACCATCTCTGGAGCTGCTGGTGTTCGACAGAAAACATCTTGCTTTAGACTTTTCTGGAGAAGCAGCAGCACTTTTTGCTCCAAGAAGTAGTAAGGAGGGTTGGCAAGTTCTAACAGTGGTTCTTGGTTGTCCGTTAGGCCCAACTGGGGAGCTTTTAAAAATGACAATGCCTGGCCGCACCGGAGACAAATTAAACTAGAATCTCTCGAGGTGGGACCCACACACATCAGTATTTCTTTTTTAATTTTAATGATTTATTAAGGTAAATCAAATATAGGAAAGTATGCCAACCTTACGTGAATGAATCTTTCACTGGATGAATATGTCCATGTAGCCCATATCCTGGTCAAAAAACAGAATATTACCAGAATTCCTGCAGCCCCTTTTATGTCCCTTTCCAGAAGCTTCTCTACCCCCAAACCACTATGCTGATCAATTGCCTGATGTTGAATTTCGCGTAAATGGAATTATATATAGCATGCATTGTGTGTGTTTGGCTTATTTTGGTTAACGCTGTGAGTCTTCCTTACCGATGAGTGTAATTGTGAATTGCTCATTCTCCTTGCTGTACAATGTTTCCTAGTGTGACTATACCATAATTCTTTTCTAGACTACTGTCGGTGGGCATTTTGGATAGTTTACACACCTTAGGACAATTACAAACAGTGCTATTAACATTCTTATAAATGTCTTTTGGGGGACGTATATAGACCTTTTTGTTTGGGTCTACTCCTAGGAAAGAAATTGCTAGGTTAAAACTGCCGAGCAGTTTTTAAAAGTGGTTGTACCAATTTATATGCCCAGTGTATAAGAATTCTTGCCAACGGTTGCTATTTCCTGTCTTAAAAATATTTTTGGGCATTCTGGTGGATGTATAGTAGTCTTGCTCTGCGGTCATAATGTAAGTTCCTAGCATCTCCAGGTGATTCCAACGTGTAGCCAAGTTTGAGAACCCCTTTCCTAATGGGTTTTGAAAAAGCAGGAGCGTCTGGGTGGCTCAGTCGGTTAAGCGTCTGACTCTTGATTTCGGCTCAGGTCATGATCTCACGGTTCGGGAGTTCAGGCCCTGCATTGGGCTCTGCGTTGACGGTGTGGAGCCTGCTTGGGGTTCGATCTCTCCCTCTCTTAATACAATGGGATGGGAAGCGCCTCCTATTGACACCCGCTGATGTCTATACGCAGTTTTTTACAGACCCGATGAGTGTAATCAGCCACTGGAGTGTGCTTTTGCTGTGGAAGGAAAACTCGGAGGTCCAGCAAACCTGACAGCCTACCTCTCATTCCCGTATGTGCTTTATGAGGGGCACATGATGCCATCAGGAATGATCTGGAAGCTGGAAAGAGGCCACAGCGGACTTTAAGACCGGAAAAGAGAAGGGGAGGAGCTGAGAAGTGCCTAGTGGTCTAAACAGATGTAGTCAGATGAAAGATTTGGTCTTTGGGACCAGGATTTAAGGTTCTGTGTTGTGTTTTTGTTCCTCAAAGCTTGCCCAGTACGTGGCACTTGGAAGGTACTCAAAAAAGTGTCCCTGAAGTCAATACGAGAGAGAACTTCGTGACTGTCCTCAGTGGAAAGCACAGTCAGGATGCCGAGGAAGGCGTTGGTGGGGGTTTAGCTGATCTCGTGAAGAGTTTGGGTTTTCTTTGTAGTGTCTCTGTTGTGGCTGGTATTTTCTATTTGCTCATTTATCTTCCTTTACACCCTCGAGCACAGTGACAGTTAGCTGCTTTCAATCCTTATCTGTTGACTCCCAACATCTGGGGCATCTGGGGGTAGATCTCTGTTGATTGCCTTTCCTCTTGACTTTAGGCCACATTTTCCTGTTTGTTTTTAAGTTTCCCCCCCCCCCCCTAGTAATTTTGGATGACATTCTGAACCATTGTGAGTGAGACTTGAAGAGACCGTTGATTTTATTATGTTCCCCAGAACGGTAATGATTTCCTTCATTTGTTTTATCAGGCAGTTAACTTGACCAAACTCAGACTCTAAACTCAGTTTCCCCTGTGTGGACAACAGCTGAAATCTTTGTTCAGCTCCTCTGGCCTGAGTTGAGCTGCTTGGAACCTCCCCCCCATAGATCCATCATTCAGGGAGACTTGGGTGGAATTTATACTCAGAATTTGGGGCTACTGTTCTGTGGCTATTTTCTGAGACCTGTTGCCTCACTTTCCAGGTGTAATTATTTGAGTTCTGCCCTCTAATTGCTCAGACAATAAGAGCAAAGTTCTCCATCCACGTTGTAGCTACCATGAACGTGAACTGGGTTTTGTCCTTGGGGAAAACCCTGTAAAAACACGGAAGTCACCATTTCCTTCTTTCAGGTGTTGATTCCCCTCTATTTTCTGTATGATTGTAGTTGAACAAACCGAGTGCCTTCTGATAGATTAGTGTGTGTGTGTGTGTGTGTGTGTGTGTGGTTTATAATTATTATATGTGAGAGGCTAGGTCCAATAAGAGTTACTCTGCCATTACCTAAAGCAGAACCTTTCTGATTAATAGTTTTGTTCATTAAGGGACCCTCAGAGCCCCCTTATTTTACTGCCCAGCACATAGTAGATGGCGATAAGGCTTTAAATTAAAGAAAAAAACTGGAAGTGAATCATGACCCTGCCAGAAGAAAATCTGGAAACCAGCTCCGCCCGGGTGATACCAGGTATAAAATAGGGAGGGTGCTGGGTAATTTGCTGGGGGAAATAGTGAGTGGAGCTTTGCGATTAGGGCCCCCGGACATCTGAGGACAGACCCAAGGGACTCACAAAGGGAACCTGAGTTTTCAACAAACTCTGCTGTGACAGTAACATCGCTTTCAGGGGATCGACTCTCTGGCTTGCGGAGAACTGACCGTGTTCAGTGGAAGTACAGCTGGTGGGAGGGGAAGCTGAGGTCTGCCTGGGGTGCCACTCACTCCAGAGGAGCCAAGGGGAGAGAATCAGAAGGGAGGCTGGCTGGCGATCAAAGAGCAGAGGAAGGGAAGTAATGTAAAGGCAGCCTGACCTGGGAGGCCACAGACCCAGTACGGAGGGACTTCAAAGGCCACCTAACGCACGGAAATGTCATTTAGCAAAACGCGGAGCATCTGGAAACTTCCTGGCTTACTCTACTGAGTTTCATCTCGCAGAGGGAGGGGGAGAGGAGAGGAGAGGAGAGAGCCCAGTTGCTGGTGGGAATCTGGCTCAGGAGCTGTTGGGGGAAGTAAAAACGAGAAAGTGCTCTTCGAGAAAGGGAACGCTGGGCCCACGGGGGCTTGGAAGGCAGGTTTTATGAAACTTAGGTTGAGTTTACAGTTGATCCTTGAACGCACAGGTTTGAACGGCGTGGGTCTGCATATCCGTGGATTTCTTTTTTCGATACAGTACAGTCCCAGAAGTGTATTTCCTCTTATGAGTTTCTTTCTTTCTTTTTATTTTTTGTAACGTTTATTCATTTTTTGAGAGAGAGAGAGAGAAAAATACAGAGCAAGAGCAGAGGAGGGGCAGAGAGAGAGGGAGACACAGAATCTGAAGCAGGCTCCAGGCTCTGAGCTGTCAGCACAGAGCCGGACACGGGGCTCAAAGTCACGAACCGTGAGACCATGACCTGAGCCGAAGTCGGATGCTTAACCGACTGACCCACCCAGGTGCCCCTATGTTATGTTATGTTAGCAGTAAGGCTTCTGGGCGATAGTGGGCTATTATTTTTTCTTTTCAAGTAGGGAAGATATTAAAAATACTTCAGCATCATGGCGCAGGCATAGACCAATCAGAAGAGAGGCTAGGCACCACCAACCGGAATATCAGCCCTCCTTCCAGGTTCCTTACCTCTGAGTCTCAGTCTTCTGCTCTTTGAAATGGGAACAAGAGCTCCACTGGCAGGGTTGGTGCAGTGGTTCCAAGGGCTGTTTCACGGTGAGAGCCTGACACGTGGAAGGTGCACCGTGGACAGACGCTGCCCTTGTCACCTTGCATTGTTTATCTCTGAGTTAATTTTGTTTACACATCTTGTAGCTTCTCTGATGCAATGCCTTAGTTTCATTAAGTCATTACATTTTACTTTATGCTGACTTCAGCAAGTATTTGTTCTAGTACAGATTCAGCTGTTCGGTTTCTTAGTCAAAGTGTCCTCCCGTCTCCCTGATCACTAACACCGTGGATTCTCTGAAATATTGCATTTCATGAGGAAGGTCTTTTAAAGTTTATTTATTTTTTTTTGAGAGGGGTGGGGAGGGAGAGAGAGAGACTGCAAGGGTGGGGCAGAGAGAGAGGGAGACACAGAATGCCAAGCGGCCTCATACTGTCAGCACAGAGTCCGATGTGGGGCTTGAACTCTCGAACTGTGAGATCATGACCTTAACCAAAATCGAAAGTCAGAAGCTTAACCAGTTGAGCCACCAGGGGCCCCATGAGGAAGGCCTTTTAAAGCAGTTAAGGTTCTTGTAGAGCTTTCCCTAGTTCCTTCTCCCCCTCCTCTCCCTCCTCCTCCTCCTTCTTTTATGTACATGGACTTTGGAATTAAGCGGACCTGGGTTCACATCCCCACTCCACCACTTACTGGCTGCATGGCTCAAGGTGTCTGCTCTCTGCCTTGCCCTTCCCTCCTCTTTCTTCCTTCTTCCAGTGTGGGACTTTCTCCTTCTTTTTTTTTTTTTTTTTTTTTTTACTGTCCTGCTTTCTTGGAAAATTCTCTAAACCTCAGTGAACAAACAATATGAAAAACTCTTTAAAAATTCCCATCTCTGCTACTTTCAATTGGCCCAGAACACCCCTGGCCCAAGGGGAGGAAAGAGCCTGCTAGTTTCTGAAGTGGAGAGAAAGGTCTTCTTAGGAAGCAGACCACAGTCCCCTTCTTCCTTTATGCTGGCCGTGGTGTTGGGCCCACGATGCTTGGAACGGACGAGAACGTGATCCCTGGCTGGTAGTAGTGACTTTGCCCCTCCCCCTTCAAGAACGGAGCCCATCCAGTTACCAGGAGAATGTGTACCTCCTACTCTCCAGGGACAGAGCTGAGAGAGGTGGCAGTCAGCTGCACGAGCTGCCCTCCTTTGCTTGAGCTGGCTCAGCATACACCTTCTAGAATTTGGATCCCGTTGATCTAAGGGGATGTAGTCGTGGAGTACAGTTCTTCATTCTACCCCCTTGAAGTTATTAGAGAATAGAGTGAATTAGAGAAATTCCTCCTAGAACCTAAGATATTCTTGATTCTTGCCTACTGTGGAGGCCATGGTGATTTTGCATTGTTGTTTGGATGATATGCTGGGATTTGAGGGGCCCTTCCACTCAATCTGATAACTTTCTAGATGCTTGTGTTTAAGGATTTTGAACAATGGGGCAAAGGCAAGTGTTGAAATCCAAGGTTAGGCAAGCATGCCCGGAGGTGCGTGTTCAGTAAGCATGCAAGCCACTCTTCGGTGCTTTATCCATGGCAGACATTACTAATCAATCACACCACTCACCCCTTCTGTTGTCACACATGGCCGCATAACCCCTCCCTTCACAGGGCTCCGAGTAGCCATCACTAACCTAAGAGTTGGTACAACTCTTGGCCCCGGGGTTTTAATGCGGAAAGAGGCAGGCAGAGGAGACAGAGTCCACTCTAGGCTTAGCCAGTGTGAATGGCCAACCCCTGTTTAATACATGTGTAACCCAGGAGGGCATTTTGCGGGCACAGGTGGCCTCCTTTGGAAAATTATCCTTCCAGCTGCAAAGGGAGCTTTTTCCCTCCCTGCAAAGAGAGGGGGTGGACCGCACCCCCTCAAGCCTGGAGAAACAGTATGTGTAATTTGACTCCTGTTTCTCCGTGCTTAGCTCTTACATAAGCCTCTTCAGAAGCCTGGCTCTTTGGTGCAGCACTGTCACCGTGACTGACTAATGTTCATAGACATCATGTCAGCTTTGCGTGTGCCCCATCCTTGGCACCTTCCCTCTGGCCCCTGTAGCCTCCCCCACGCTTGACATTCTTATCCAAAAGTATGTGGGCCTCTCGGTGGGTTCAGGTTCACGGGGAGAAACTCAGCATGAAAAACTGATGTGTTCATGGGTTTTCCTTCACCTGTTCGAGCTGTGGTTTCCTTTGATGAAGCTTTCTTGGAGCTGAGCTTGAGAAAGCTGCCTCACTGTCACAGACAGAATGAATCCAAAACATTGTCCATCAGTGTCTGCTTGGAATAGTCCTTACAGACTGTCTAGCCTGGTGGGTACCAAGTTTGGGGCTGCAAATGTGCATGATGGAGTACTTGCTCCTAACATGGATCATCTGTCTACCAGGCCAGGATTGGGGCTTGCTGGGCCCCTCCCACCTACCAACCCACCTGGGTGGTAAGACCTTCTCAGCAGCTCCCTGAGTGGCCTTGGAGTCCCCGGGGACTCCAGCACTGGGCAATGGCCGGGCTCTGTTCAATTGTCAATGTTAGATGGGTTTTCCTCATGCCAGGCTGATCCTACTTCTTCATTTTGCTTGTCCATGATCCCAACTCTGCCCTCTAGAGATCTGGACAATAGCTCATGGCTTTTGTTAAGGCCTGGTCCTCTACTTGCCAATATGGCCCAACCAGTTCTGTCGGAGGTCCACTGGGCTATTATTATCCCCAGTGCTGGGCATGGCTCTTTTCCCAACAAAGTTCAAGTTGTACAAATCACTTGATGCCTCCTTGTTCTTGCTGAATTTGTGGGCTTTTGAACCCTGTCACCCTCCCTTGCCCTGATTCCCCTCAAAGTCTTGCCAAATTGGGTCATGGTAAATGGGCTTCAGGAGACCGTGACAAGTCAGGGCCAAGCCCACAGCCATCACTCAGGTCTGAATAAAGGAGCACAGCCGGGAGAGGCAGACTTGAGGAGCAGGCCCTTGGGGACCTGGGTCCCACAACAGATTTAAAACCAGAATGTCTGTCTAGGATGACTGTGCTTGAAGTCTAGAAGGTGCATCCCAGCAGGGATAGGATAGTGGGCCCATCACATCCCATGAGGATAGGGGTGAGGGTGACAAGGCTAATTTTCTATCTCAGATATTTGGAGCACCAAGGGTTCCAGAAGTCTCTTCGGTCATGAGTAAGGCATTTTTATACCAGGGCAGGGGAGGAGAGTGGGGGTGATGCCGTTATTCAAAGAAGTGTGTTGTGGGAGGGTGGGGGCGTACATCCTTGAGCAGAGAAAGTGGGTCCCAAGCGAGATCCAAGGAGGAGGGAAAGCCAGGGCTGTTTGTTTCCTTTCCCTCTTTCCCTCGTGCTCGACGGCACAGGAAGCACGAGGCGAAAGCACACACGGCCTTCCTCTAGGCTGCTGCCAATATTGTGTGGAGAAGAATAGCTGAAGACCAAGGGAAAAAAAAATCTTAACATTTGAACGGTGTGAACTCTGAGACACCGTCTGACTCATGTTTTCAAGACTCTTCAATTTGAATTCACCTTCCTCTGTGTTGTTTTTCTTAAGCGCTAAGCTCGAGTCCAAAGAAGTGTCAGCCAGTTTCTCCCCCAGGGTTGAGGAGCCCCAAGGCCCGGGCCCCCTTCTCCTATCTCAGGGGGTGGGGCTGCCGATAGAACCTGGCTTTGGCTTTCCTGCTCTTCCTCAAGGCTGGCCTTCAGCGTGGGGCGTGAGGGGGCCCTCGGTTTACGTCGCTGTAGGGGGAAGGGGAGGTATCCGGTCCTATGCCCCAGCAAGAGGCCAGTCATCTTGCTTGGGACAACAGTGCCTTCTGGAGTTCCCATTCCTGCATCCCTAAAAGCCGCAGTGTGGTCTGTTCCGGGTACTTTTGGCTACAGGTAACTACATTTCATTCAACTGGCTTGACCAATAATGGGGGGTTCTCTTGGTTTGGAGTCCAGAAGCCCCTAAATTAAAGGATTCTGTTTCCCTCTTCCTACTCCCAACTATTGGCTTCTTCCAAAGGCTGGTTTCCGGGTGCAACTGGGGTTCACGCTTCCATTTCAGGGGCGATAGGAGAAGAGAGCTACTGACTGGAGCAGTTTAGGTCATGTGCCTACTTCCAGCCAATCACCATGGCTGGGCTTTGCGGCTGTCAGGTTCTGGCCAATCAGGGCCCAGCACAGAGTAACACAGGGGGAAATACAAGGACCAGCCGCGCGCTGTCTTCCCAGGGACCCAGGCCTTTCTTCCTTCTCTTGTTTCCCCAGAGGCCTGTCGTTCCGCAAACAACACTCAGGTAACGGTCGTCTTTTTATTTTCAAGGAGGAGGGGGTTCTGTAGCGTGTGCTCCCCAGCCCCTCCTCCGCCTTGCCTCCAAGCCCCAGCAAACTTCAGAACCCTTTTCCCCTCCAGGCTCCGCTTTCTGGAGCGCAGCCCCCGCTTCGGTAGAGGTGTGCTGACTCGGTTTCCCCCTTAGCAGACGGCAAGGGTTAGTGGAGGCACCAAGAGGAATCAAATTCCGATTTCTGTCAAACAGGAACCGGAGGCCGACTCAAGGCTCACCCCAAATGCTTGTCCTGACCCCCTGAGGTCAAGCGGCTCGGCCTCAGACTTCCTGCTGCCCACAGGCTTTTTTGTTTCATCTACCCAGACCTCCTACCGCCGCTTGTGGGAAAATTGAGTACCCTGCCCTATTTCCCCCTGCTTCTGATTTCTCTTCTCATGTCACACACACTTCCTGGGGACTCTCACCCCACCCTGGCCTCTGCAGAAACTCCCACACCTGCCTGGCCAGCCTGGCCACGCCACGGACCTGGGGCCTCATGTGCCCAGTTCTCTGCAGGATGGTCCGGGTGGATGTTCCCACATAACCCTGGGCTCAGTGTATCTCCCTTGGAGCTGGTTTTCCTACAAATGAGGTCCTCCTCGGGGATCCCCTTGAAGTGCTGATGATGCCATTGCTCTCCCAGGTCCCGACAGTGTGGGCTGTGTCCCCGGCCACCATCCAGGGCTTCCTCTGGAAGTGCGGACAGGCCCGCCGGGGCTGGGAGGGGGCCGGTCCACAGCCCATAGGAGCTGGGACTTCTGTGGGCTGCCCCAGCACCCAGGCAAGTGCCCTGTCTTGGGGGCCGCCCAGCTGCTGTGTTGGCAGCGCGATGGCAGTTCTTTAATTAGACCAAGCAGGGTTTTCTCGGACGGGGGTGGGAGGAGGTGCGTGGGTCTATTGGGGGAAACTAGGTCACCTGAAAACCGGCAGTCAAGAGGGAGGTGTCCCGGAGACCCAGCTCTAGGGAACCCAGAGGGGCGAGGCCGGAGGGGCTGGCAAGGAGAGCAAAGTCAGAGGAAAATGTGCTCTGGCCCCTTTTATTGGCCCTTGGGAGGCATTGTTCTCCCCTTGCTCCAGGGGGCTGGGCAATTGCCCTTAATTCTGTCCTCCGGAGCGCACTGCCCTAGCCAGGGAGGGCACTGCAGTGAGTGCCTTCTGTCTGCCTAGGGCTGATACCATCCATCCAGCAGTTAGGGACTGTACCTGTCTTTTGCCCTGCTGTACCCCGAGCCATCAGCACAGTCCTGGCACGTGAAAGATGCCCAAGAAATATTTGTCAGGTGAAATAATGAGTTCACGTGAGTGCTTCTTTTATAAAATTGTCATTGACGATTAATAGCCAGGTGGATTTCCCAAACGCCAACCACTTACAATTTTTGCCAACGTTGAATACCATCCTTATTTCATATCTTTGGCTACCTGCTTGCTAGTTTTCCGCGGAAGTAGATTTACTTAAAAAGGAAATTTTATTTTATATCACCGCCATAAATAAACAGTAACTGTGAAAACAAATCCACAGAAAACAAAACAATGTTTTTTGTGTTCTATCCCCAAGGCTAGGAGCGGGAGGCCCGCCTTCTCTTTACTTACAAGGGAGATTGACAGGATTATAATGAGGTTTGAGGTCTATTAGTACCCAACTGACGCTTTCTTCTGGAGAAAATCTGATAGATTAAAAAAGAAGTGAAGAAGAGAAGTTGCTTTTTCTGTGAGTCCGTGTTATGTTAAATCTTGTCCCATACTTTTGAAAATTTCCTTGGAGTGGATTTTCTTTCCACACTTAGGGAAACACTTGGCTGAGATGATGGCTGGGAGTCCTTAGAAAAGGATTAAGTGCTTTAATTAAGAGGCTAAGTGATTGGTATGCTTCTTATCCTTAGTCTTGGCAGGTTTTTGGTACCTCTCACTTAGTAGGTGATCAGTAAACACTCAATATTGCGAAACGGAGTCACTGTGTACAGAATGTTAGGGCCGAAAGCAATCTTGCGGCGATCTGACAAAAGGGGAAACTGTGTTCTCTAGTCAGTGATGGAGAATCTGGCGCCTTCTGAGAGCACAAGCCCCTGTTGAACTGTTTGCTGGCCTGCTCTGGAGGCCAGGGACACAGCACTGCTCCCCTGCGCCTCGGTCCTGTTCTGCCCCGGGGAGATACATAGACTCGCTTTCCTTTCTTTCTGCCTAGTTGGAGACTGCTGTCTCATTCTGCCGAAGACGGGGCTTGCGAACTCAGATGACCACAGGAGCTGGCAAAGTGATGCCGATTAGTGAAGGAGGTCAGGTGGGGTGGTGGGGGGTGTGTAGTGTCCCCACCTGAACGAGGACGGTCCTCCTCCGCATCTGCAGATTGTTGCCCTTTGAGCCCCGTGTGGCCGGGTGCAGAGATGGTCCCAGAAAATCTGAAGATCCGATTTTGGACATTCAAGCTTCAAGCTGTAAATGTTAGCAACACATTACAGTGTGATGAAACGTGGTGTGGTCCGACCCCCAACCAACCGGCCCGCCAAACATGATGTGGACCGGGGGGGGCTTCCTGGGGAAGTCTGGCCCCCGTGCCACAAACTGCTCCCCGCTGCTCCTTCTGTTCTTTTTGGGCTGAGCAGCCCCATTCTCCTCACGCTGTGACTGCGGGTGGTGGTTCCTAGAATTCCATGGTAGATGGGATGGTGGTTGGCCCCTCCGCATGCCTTTAAACATTGCCAAGCTCCCTCTCAGCCTGTGTCTGTCCTTGTCATCTGGCAAACTCCTCCTCCTCCTCATTTTTTAAAAAAAATTTTTAATGTTTACTTATTTTTGAGAGAGAGAGAGACAGAGTGTGAGCGGAGGAGGAGCAGAGAGAGGGGGAGACACAGAATCCGAAGCAGGCTCCAGGCTCTGAGCTGTCGGCACAGAGACCGACGCAGGGCTCGAACTCACGAACCCCAAGATCATGACCTGAGCCGAAGTCGGTCGCTTCACTGTCTGAGCCACCCACGTGCCCTGTCCTCCTCCTCCTCATTTTTAATGGTTGTCCCCTGCCCTGCAGAGCCTTCCTCATGACCCCAGGCGGACTGGCTTTTCCATTTTCTAGCTAGGATGTGATGCTAGGTGAATTACTTAATCTCTCCGTGCCTCAATTTGCTTGTCTGTGAAACGGGGATGATGATACTACCTACCTCATTAGATTGCCAGGGGGATTAAAAGAATTTGTAGATACACTGGCAGACAGACAGAAGACAGACTGGGGTTTCCTGGAGGGTGGAGCTAGTCCACGATCCACCTCTGAAACAGGGCCTGTCACAGAGCAGGTATGTTTGGTCACCTGAGGAAGTGGGGAGAAGTGAGTATGTGGTCTACTGGCTCCGGCCATCGTGATGATTATGATGGGCTTGTGAATACAGCTCTTCTGAACTCGCTTTTGAAAAAGGCAACCCAAAATATCTATCGAAATGGCTAAAATACAAAAACAGTGATGACACCAAATGCTGGCGGAGAAACTGGATCGCTCATACATTGCTGGGGGGGAGGGGGAGGAAAATTGGTACTGTCACTCTGGAAAACAGTTTGACAGTTTGTTTTTAAATAAAACTAATCATGTCATTACCACACGGGCCAGCAGCCCTACTCTGGGGCATTTGCTCCAACAAAGTGGAAACTTGAATTCACACAAAGCTTGCACATGGATGTGATAGCCCCAAGCTGGAAACAGTCCAGACATTCTTCGGTGGGTGGTTAAGCACATTGTGGTGCATCTGCACGATGGAATCCTACTCAGCAATAAAGAGGAATGACTTATGGATACACGCAGCAGCTTGGATGAACCTCAAGGGAATGATGCTGAGTGAAAAAGTCAGTCCCAAAAGGTTACCTGCTGTCTGGTTCTATTTATATAACATTTTCCAAGTGACAAAATTCTAGAGATGGGGGCCAGGTTAGTGATTGCCAAGGGCAAGGACGGGAGTGTTTTGAGAGAGCGGGGGTTAGGGATCCTTGGGTGAAGGAATTGTTCGTACCTTGACGGCGGTGGTGGACACAGAAACCTACACATATGATGAAATTGTGTAAAACTAAACACATACCCGCAAACGAGTACATGTAAAACCAGGGAACTTTTTAAAGTTTATTTATTTTGAGAGGGACAGAGAAAGCACAAACGGGGGACGGGCAGAGAGAGTGGGAGAGAGAGAATCCCAAGGCTCGGGCTTGAACTCATGAAACCATGAGCTCGTGACCTGAGCGGAAATCAAGAGTAGGACACTTAACCGACTGAGCCGCCCAGGCGCCCCAAACCAGGGAATTCTAAATAGATTGATAGCTTGTATCAATGTCCGGTTCCTGCCTGTGATCTTGTACCACGGTGGTTTTGCAGGATGCTATCTTTGGGATAAACTAGGTAAACGTTGCATATTATTTGCTACAACTACACGTGCACCTACCATATCTCAAAATAAAAATTTTAATAAATTTAATTTAAAAAGCATTGCAAGGTGGGCGCCTGGGTGGCTCAGTCGTTAAGCATCTGACTTCGCCTCAGGTCATGATCTCACAGTTGCTGACTTCGAGCCCCACATCAGGTGAGCACCAGCCCCACTTCAGGGGAGCACAAGCCCCGGGTGGAGGGGGGGGCTTGCACCCCACTTCTGATGAGCTCCAGCCCGGATTCGGGTAAAAACAGGAGCCCCAGGTGAGCCCCCCCTTCTCTCTCTCTCGCCCTCCCCCCACTTGCACTCTTTCTCTCTCTCTCTAAATAAAATAAAATAAAATAAAAAAAGCATTGCATGGTATTCAAACCAAACCAAAACAAAAAGCAACCAAAGGCGGCTGGCCTGCTATTTTTTTGCTGAGCCTCGCCTGCAGCTTCTGTTTACAAGTGAATCAGGTTTACTCCACCCTGAGGGCTTTTGCCCTCTGAGCCTGGCCAAGCCAGCCCCTTCCCCATTTGCTTGTCTACCCTCCAGTCTGGGAGCTGAGAGGGACCCAAAGAACAATCTGAACTCAACCTGAGCTCCCAAGGAAGGGTCCAGGCTAAGGCTGACGCCCCGTCTTTAACCTCCGGAGGATGGGCAGCCCCGGCAGTGGAACAGGGAATCCAGAAGATCAGCAATCACTTCTTGAAGGCCAAGGCCATCCTGACTCCTTGGGACCAGCAGTCGTTAACACATTCATTAGGCAAATGCAGACCGGTGCCAGTCTTTCTCCGTTGCCCAGCACCCCGTAATTATCCACCAGCCTTGCTGTGGGTTCCCAGCTGGGCTACATTTACGTGTCTCTGCTCTCCTCTTCCTCCAAGCTGTTTCTCTCTGCTGTTCGGTGTAGAACTTTTCTGGTCAGCTCTTTTTATTCCTATCGACTCTGGGAGGTGGAAACAACATTATAAAGGTGAGAGAATAGGCTTAAAGAGGTGTGGGTGACTGTGCCAAGACCCTTCCCCCGCGTGTGTGAGAAACCATAGGGTCTGTGCTGAATGAGCGACAGGGACCAGTTGGAATCAGTCTGAAATTTTGTCGCCTTCATGTTGTCCAGGGATCTGTGAGAGCAAGAGGTGTGATTTGTTTATTAAAAAATTTTTTTGTTTATTTATTCTGAGAGAGAGAGAGAGAGAGAGAGAGAACATGCCCAAACAGGGGAGGGGCGGAGAGCAAGGGGGAGAGAGAATCCCAAGCAGGCTTCTCGCTGTTAGCGTGGAGCCCAGTGTGGGGCTCAAACCCACAAACCGTGAGATCATGACCTGAGCTGAAACCAAGAGTCGGAGGCATAACCCACTGAGCCACCCAGGTGGCCCGCAAAAGGTGTGATTCAAAAAATTTTTAAGGTCATCCAAAGAAGAAAAGTTGAACTAAGATTTTCTAGGCCCCTGTAGTTAGGCAATTACCAAACTTTTTGGTCTTCAGACCCCTTTATGCTCTTAAAATTAAGGCTCTCCAAGAGATTTTGTTTTTGTGGATTCTATCTGTCCATATTTACCATATTATAAATTAATACCGAGATATGTAAAATATGGTATTAATTCCTTTGAAAATAATAAACCCCTTACATGTTACGACAGTGTAATAACCTTCTATGAAATAACAATGCAACCCCCCAGAAGTAGTCATTAGGTGGCATGATGGAGTGATCGCGTAGCTAAGGCTAAGTGGTAATCATATCGCAATAGATAAGTATCAGATCAATGCTTTGTGCCTTAGACTTGCACAATGTTATAGGCCAATTATATCTCAATTTTAAACATGAATAAAAGACAAAAAGCAAGTGTTTTGGGCCCCGGGCAAGTGACACCGTCTGATCGGTGTTTTGAGCCTGACTGGCATGTCCCTCTGTGTCTCTCTCTCCCCGCACAGGCCCCCACCATGAGGCCCCAGCCCCGCAGGAGCCCCCGCGCTCCCCTCGCGCCCAGCGCCCCCTGCTAGCGCCCCTCCGCCGGGGTGTGGGGAGGCGCCAAGGCCATGGCCAGCCACGTGGACCTGCTGACGGAGCTGCAGCTGTTGGAGAAGGTGCCCACGCTGGAGCGGCTGCGCGCCGCGCAGAAACGCCGGGCCCAGCAGCTGAAGAAGTGGGCGCAGTACGAGCAGGACCTGCAGCACCGCAAGCGCAAGCACGAGCGGAAGCGCAGTGCGGGCGGCCGGCGGAAGAAGGTGTCCTTCGAGGCCAGCGTGGCCCTGCTGGAGGCCTCCCTGAGGAACGACGCCGAGGAAGGTAGGCCCCTCCGCCCTCGCGCCCCCCACCCCCACCCCGGGCGCCTCCTCTCCGGGCTGGCCTCCCGGGCTGCGCAGTGGAGAGGGTGCTGGCTGGGTCTGGCCCTCTCCCAGGTTTAGGTAGCCCCGCACGGCGAGCAAGGGCGCTTACCCTGCGGGACTCTGAATTATCTTGTGTTTTGTTTTGTTTTGTTTTGTTTTTGAAACAAGAATGCTAGCCTTTGGCTAACGAATACCATACTAATTTCCCTTCCCTCCTGTGAGTGTTTACCGACAGCCCCCGTGCGCATTTCTGTTCCGGGATGTGGCGAACCAAGTGGATCCGGTCTTGCTCCTCCAAGAGCGCAGTACTCACAGGCTCTTGCGTTTCTTGAGCCCCGCTTGGGCGCCACACCACCGTACGGGGCGCTCCGTGTGCTGTTTGAGTTTGGGCCGGCCTTGGCTGCAGACCTGGGTGGGTGCAGAGCGGTGGTTAATAGCACGCGGCAGAAGTTAGACTGCCCTCGCTGCCGAAGCTGGCTTTGTCGGTTTTTCCCGGGGTGACTCTGGCCAGTAGGTGAGTCACTTCGGCTCCTTATACCTTCGTTTCCACCTCTGTAAAATGGGGATAAATCCGAGTGTCCACCTCAAGGGCTTGCTGTGAGCATTAAATTAGGTAAAACACCCCTGAGTTCTTGGGCATGGATGGTCCCTCATTAGCATATTTTACTTTATTATGTTATGGCTATTGTTTATTTCATATTTTTATAATGAACATATGCTTAAATACCTATTTGTATATATATATAACATTTCCCTAATATAACATTTATATATATGTAGTTACGTGTCTCTATAGAGTGTTCGTAAAGTCTGGCAAACGGACAAATACATACAATGTTGTCTAGGACACTTTCACTCTATAGAGCGAATGAATAAATGAACACGAACACATATATTCACACACTCATGGAATCCGTTTCCAGATTTTATGGATACCCTTTGCTTGTTACATTTTATTTAATTATGTTATTATATGTCCCTTGATCCAGATATCATGATACCCTAAAGGCAGGTGTAATAAACACCCATTTTACAGATAGGGAAACTGAGACCCAGAGAGGTTTGGAGCCTTGACCAAGGTGGTAGACCGGGACCAGAAACCACAGGATGCAAGCTGCTGTCTCTGGTCTCGTGGCCTCAGGGCTTTGTTTCCTGTTTCATGAATGATTGGAGGACCCATGATTTGACCAAAGCTGTCTTCCCTGGACGTGTCCTGCGGGGTCCTTGAGCAGCTGCAGTTTGTGTAGGTGTCCTGTGCTCCCCTCAGAGGCCCCCAGTCCCCTCCTTCTGTACAGGAGTCCTTTCCGGCTGTCCCTGGAGAGGCCTAGCCATGCTTCCTGGGTCCCTCTGGCCTCCTGCCTCTGCACACCCTCCAGACACGTGGTGCTAGAGCGGTTGTTGAAAGACGGATGGCCCTTTCTGCACTAGCGGGTGTTGGGTTTTTTGCACATCGCTCCTCAGGTTCTAGCACCTTCTGAGAAGCACAGTCCTACTTCTGCCCCGGCTACAGTGTTCTGGGAACTGAGCAGAAGCATTCCCGGAACCACTCAGCTGGAAACAGCACAGCCGAGAGCCTGGGGTGAGCAGCCTCAGAGAGAGAGAGAGAGAGAGAGAGAGAGAGAGAGGCTTGAAATGTCAGGCTCGGGGGACCGGCCCTGCGAGGCTCCTTCCCCCACGAGATTTGCTGGGTGACGTGGCAGGACCCATCCTGCTCAGTGGGCGGCACATCAGTGATGTCTAATTTTTGTCGTGGGCGTCGGTTCATCAGCTCTTCTCTTGCCACTCATCTTTTCCTCCCTCTTTCCCTGACAAAGCCCCAGTCCCCTCCCTGAAGGGACTCTGTGAGCTGGCTGTCAGCTGCTCCAGCACATCGGGGCCTCCCCGGCCCCAGCGTGGGCCCCACACCCTCCCACGCGAGCTGGTGAGAAGGAGCCCTGGGCTCTGGGCCAGGACCGCGGGCCCCCCCTTGGCCTTGCGTGTGATCTTGAGCGGCTGTTTCACCTCTCTGGGTCCAGTTTCTGGATCTGCAAAATGGAGTTTTGAACCTTGTCCTCAAGGGGGTGTGGCAAATATCAGACAAGATGCTGAATGTGACAGCTCTCTGAGAAGTGACGCTGAACGCGGCACCAGTGTGGTGAGCATTTTAATATGCTTTTCCTGTTTTTTTTTTAACACACTTTTTAAAGAACCCAAATATCCATAACACAGTCTTCTTCTAAAACTCAACACAGAGGCATACAGAGTAGAGGGTCCCTCCCTCCACCCCTCCTTTCTTTCTGTTACGTTGATATGCTTCCTTCCGGGCGTTTTTCTTATTTGCCTGTGTATTTGTAGACTTGGAGAAATAGAGAGGCTAGTTGTGGGGTTTTGTTTTTGTTTTCAATGCTTATTTATTTCTGAGAGAAAGAGAGAGACAGAGTACGGGTGGGGGAGGGGCAGAGAGAGACACACACACAGAATCCGAAGCAGCTCCAGGCTCTGAGCTGTCAGCACAGAGCCCGATGTGGGGCTCGAACGCCTGGACCAGGAGATGGTGACCTGAGCCGAAGTCGGATGCGTTACCAACCGAGCCACCCAGGCGCCCGTTTTTGTTTTGTTTTTACGCAAGTGATGACGCACTGGATACGTTACTCTGCAATTGTTTTTTTCACCCAACAACGTGTCTCAGAGGTGTTTTCATGCCCTTAGAGGTGTTTTCATACCAGTACCCTGGAATAATCTGTATTATTCTTTTTAACTGCTGTGTAGTTGTCCATGGTATGGATTCACCAGAATTTTTGAACTGGTTCCTTATTGATAGGTGCGGAGGCTTCTTCAGTAGTTTTGCTTTTGCCCAAGTGCATGTTTTGTGCACACAGACAGATGCTTATCAGGGACCGATGTGGGAAAATGGAAGAGCTGGAGGCAAGGATATGTGTATTCAATTTGAATGAGCGAAGCGCTGGTCCCCGGGATCCGCCAAGGGCTGGGGGGGGGGGCAGTGAACTGTGCACTGTGGCGGCTGTAGGGTGGGCCGGGCGTCCCCCGGGGTCCTCAGGTGGCTGGCTTTGGGCAGGGGTGTGAAGCTTCCATCAGTCAGCAGGCAGTCCGGCCGGGCTACGCTCAGCCCCCTGGCAGCATGACAGAGCGATGGTTTCTGCGTGCTGGTGGAGCTGGTGTTCGGGAGGCTGCAGGGGTGTTAGCTCGCAGCGCGATGGGAACGTGGGTGGCAGCTCCCCCGCTCCCTTGAGCTCACAGCAGTGGCTGAGTCAACCTCCTCCACCTGCCAGGGCAATGTGAATCGACCCAGAGAAAGGCAGCGCTGGGGTGGGACTCCCTGTATTTCCTTCCCTGGCTCTGCACTGCCTTCAGGCTAACGTCTGGGCACCAGGGACCCTCCTTGGCCTTGGACCTGCCTGAACCGCTGCCCAGCCTCAGCCCGTGCTCCAGCCATCTCCAGCCTCGCTTCCTCCCATACATATGCCTTGCGTTCTCTTACCTCCCCGCCTTTGTATATGCAGTTCCCTCTGTCTGGAACATTCTTTCCCCTGACTCCTGTAACCCTAGGGGTTGGGTTTTGAGTGGCCTTCTTGGGGAGCTGTCTGTGAGCCTTCTCTGCACCCCACCGCATCGCCAGTTAGAGCAGTTAACTGAATAAACGGCTGGCGTTTACTGAGAGGCTGTGCAACTGCGCGGCAAGGGGCAGGCTCTCCAGAGCGAGTTCTTCAGGATTCAAATCCCAGCTCTGCCAGGTCCTGCCTGTGCAACCTCGGGAAGCTTCCTAAACTTCTTGGGGCCTCAGTTTCCCCATCTGTGAAAATGAAGTTGATCTAATACACCTGCCTCAGAAGGTTGTTCTAGGGCTGGGGTGGCTGCCGGGGTGGCCCCGTCGGTTGAGCATCCAGCTTCGGCTCAGGTCATGATCTCACATTTGGTGAGTTCGAGCCCCGCGTTGGGCTGTGTGCTGACAGCTCAGAGCCTGGAGCCTGCTTCGCTTTCTGTGTCTTCCTCTCTCTCTGCGCCCCCCCCCCCC
>CM053576.1:19636103-19663254 GCA_028646485.1 Cryptoprocta ferox | reverse complement strand
ACGTTATCTCAGTTAATCCTCACAACAGCCCTGAGGTAGAGAGCCAAATCCCATTTTTTAAAAACAGCTCTATTGAATTTTAATTTACATAGCACAGAACTTGCCCATTTTAAAGTGCACAATTCGATGATTTTCAGTACATTTACAGAGCTACGCACCCATCACCACGACCTGATTTTTGAACATTCCATCACCTCAAAAAGAAACTCTGTGCCCATTTGTGGTCACTCCTGGTTCCCACCCCTGGTCCCAGTCCTAGGTGACCACTGATCTGTTTTCTGCCTCTGTATCTTTGCCTTTTCTGCAATGTTCCACGTACATGGGCTCACCCAATATGTGATCTTTTGTGATTGGCTTGGTTCATTTAGAGTAATGTTTTCAGGGTGCGTTCAGGTCGTGGCATGTATTTTTTTCTTTTATCACCCTATAGTATTCCATCGTTTGGAATACGCCGCATTTTGTTTTTCCGTTCACTGGTTGAGGAATATTTGGATTGCTTCCATCTTGAGTTATGATGAATAATGCTGCTAAGAACATTTGTGTGCAAGTCTTTGTGCAGATCTATGTTTTTATTTCTCTTGGGTGGTTACCCGGGAACGGAATTGCTGGGTCATATGGCAACTTTCTGTTTAATGGTTAGGAAACCACTAACCTGTGTTCCAAAGTGGTCGCGCCATTTTGCATTCGCAAGCCTCATTTTACAGATGAGGACATCGAAGCTCTGAGAGGCTATGTCACTTGCCAGAGATCTCATAGGGTTTCAGCGTCAGACCTGGGACTCGAACCCAGATCTGGTGTCTCCGAAGCCTGTGCTTTTAGCACAGAGGTCCTGGCATCTCCTGCTTTGGATTTTCCTGAGGAAACGAGAGAGCCCCTTCCCTGTAGGTCTGATCTGTCTCTCCTGGAAGGTCTTAAGGCCCTGCTGCTTCTGCTGGCCTCTTGGGTCCTTTGGATTGGAGGGGTCCCTGGATAAGCTCTTTACCCCTAGCTGTCAACTTTTCCATGACCACACGAGCGAGCCTCTCTTGAAACCACCGGACATTTGTTAAGTTGTCAGGGCTTCTGTTCTTCTCTCCGAATGTGCAGGATTTTCTTTATGGAAACTCTGTTCACATTCCCAAAAAGTTTGAGTGATTCTTCTATAGCCTAATTTTAACTCTTCAACTGTTATTCTCACGGTAAAGGTTTTCACAGACTTTTTTTTTTTTTTTAAGCAGTGGAAACTTTTTATGTGAAGTTATGCAGAAACTCAATATGTAAAATGAGTGAAAGAGCGAGTCCGGTTGAAGTTGTGGTGGGAGGGGGGCAGGTGTTGTGGCTACTGGACCCTCATCCGCCACTGCCCGCCAGACCTCTCCCCGGCACGCAGGGGCACTGGCGGACACCTGGGCTCTGCAAGCTGTGCTTAAACGGTTGGCTCATCCAAAGGAAACGCACGTCTGACTTTCACTTTTGATGACTTTGAAAAGGGAAGTTTCTTTTCTCTTAATTATAAAAATCATTCATCTTTGCCGTAGGAAATTGTTAAAGTACAGAAAAAAGAAACATTAAGAAGATCAAATCAAGATACGCAAAACAGCAACAACTATCAATAATATTTTGGTATTTTTCTATTACTCAGGGCCTGATAGGAAAGAAATGGTGCCCTCACATGGGGTAGTTTGAGAAAAGTTTAATAAAGGGGCAATTTCCAAAAAGCTTAGGGCAGCAGTTCTCCAACTTTTTGGTCTCAGGGCCCCTTTATTATTACTAAAAAGTGAGAACTCTTAAGAGCTTTTGTTTTCCTGGGTTCTGTATTGATATTTACCATTAGAAATGAAAGCTGAGTGATTAAAATAAACATGTACTCACTAAGACATAAACACCAATCCATTATCTGTTATACCAGTTATGTAGTGCTCAGAATTTAGCAGCTGAAGACAATAAACACTTACTGTCTCACACAGTTTCCTTGGATCAAGAATCTGGGGCAGCTTAGCTGGGTGGTTCTAGCTCAGCATCTCTCATAAGGTGGCAGGCACCCCAAGGCTTAATGGAGCGCCAGTGTCCGCCTCCAAGATGGCGCCCTCACGTGGCTTTTGGCAGGAGGCCTCAGATTCTCGCCATGTAACCCTCCTTGCAGGGCTGCTTGGGTGTCTTCTGAACATGGCCGCTGGCTTTCTTCGGAGTGAGTGATCCAAGAGAACGAGGGGGAAACCACAAGGCCTTTTATGATCCAGACTTTTAAGTCACGTATCATCACTTCCGCCATATTGCGTTCATTAGAAATGATTCCCTAAATCGTTCAAAGGTAGGGGGGTTAGGCTTCACCTCTTGAAGGGAGGAGAATTTGTGGACATGTTCCAAAACTACCACACATGTGAACAAAAATATTTTTATGAAAAATACTGATATTTTTCAAAACAAAAAACATAAGGTAGCCTCGTTTTATGCTTTTGCAAATCTTTGTAAAGTCTGGCTTAAAAGAAGGTAGCTGGATTTTTTAAAATCTGCTTCTGCTTCACTGTGTTGTGATATATTATTTTGGTTAAAGTAAATGAAGAAAATCTTCCCACAGATGTGTCATTGGAAACGGGAGGCAATATTTTAATTGTCTTTTCAGATAATTGTGGATATTCTTTAATACTCAACTAAACTCAACAGGCGGTAGTTTCTTTCTTATTTTATTTTATTTTTTTAGTTTATGTTTATTTGAGAGAACGATAGAGAGCAAGGAGAGGAGGGACAGAGAGGGGGAGACAGACTCCCAGGCAGGCTCTGCACGGCCAGCACAGAGCCTGATGTGGGGCTTGAACTCATGAATTGTGAGATCATGAACCTTAACTGAAGTCGAGAGTCAGACGCTTAACCGACTGAGCCACCCAGGCATCCCAACAGGTGGTAGTTTCTTGAAGATTAATCTCAATGTGGAATCTGAAATCATATGAACTTTTAGCTTTTCTTTGTTACATTAAAATCCATTGGTGGTTTTGCATTTTGAATGGCTCTTTAACCCATACCTATTTTTTTAATGTAATGTATTATCTGTTAGAAAATATTAGTTTACTTTTTTGGGGGATATTACACCAAAAGTATAAGCAACAAAAAGAAAAAATAAACAGGTGGGGCTATATCAAACCCAAAACCTTACCCACAGCAAAATAAACAGTCAACAAAAGAAGCAGCAAATTATGGAATGGGAGAAAATATTTGCAAACTATATATCAGGGGGTTAATATCCAACATACATAAGGAACTCATACAACTCAATAGCAAACAGCCCCAACGACCCAATTAAAAATGGTCAGAGGACCTGAATAGACATTTTCCCAAAGAAGACATGCAAATGGCAACAGCAACATGAAAAGATTAGGGAAATGAAGATCAAAGCCACAGTGAGATATCACTTCATTTAAGACACGGAAGAACTGTAATGACTCTGTGCCCACAGTAATGGCAAAGGAGATGGAGCAAAGAACCAAACCAAGAGAAAACCCTGGGATGCCTCAGATGCTACATTCTGAGCCAAGAAGAGAATGGACGAGACCAATAGTCATCTGTCCGGTGGAAGACAGCTAGGATGGTGTGGCATCTCAGAAGCCTAGGGAGGGAGGCGCTTTTAGAGGAAAGGTCTGTCAGCTGAGTCAGATGTTGCTTAGAGGTCGACCGTTTTATATTGTCTTCATACAGTCTTTGCAAAAGAGATTTTTAACAACGACCTCATACTCCCTTGTCTGAATGTACCAAAATTTATGTAACCATTTCTTATGATTGGATTTTCGGGTTGTTTCCATTTTTTGCTACTATAAATTATGCCATAGTGATTATTATTGTATGAAAGTATCTAGTCACAGCTTTGATTATTTACTTTGGGTAGATTCGAGGTTCACAGATTTGTGATATAAGCATCTGCAAGGCTTTGGTATAATTGTGTATTTGGCCCGTTTTTCCCTCCCCCCAGTCTGTGTGCCAGGCTTGCCTCCCCTCTGCCTTGCTCATTGACACTGCTTGATAACACAGAAAGTTGACAGATTCAATATAGAGAAAATAGTCCTGTTGTCTTAATGCATATATAACTGAGAAGTTTAAGGTTTTTAAAAAAATGCTTATTTATTTTTGAGAGAGAGAGAGAAAGAGAGAACGAGCAGGGGAGGGGCAGAGAGAGAGGGAAACAGAATCTGAAGCAGGCTCCGGGCTCTGAGCTGTCAACATAGAGCCTGACGTGGGTTCGAACCCACAAACCATGAGATCATGACCTGAGCTGACTGAGCCACCCAGGCACCTGAGAAGCTTAAGGTTGAATACCTGTCCATAGGTTTACTGGGTATTCATTTCTTTATTTCTCCGAGTTGTCTATTTTTTTTGTGTGTCCATTTTTTCCCACTAGTTTGTTTCTTTTACTTATTGGTTTCAATGACTGGGTAAGGTTTGTGGGTGACAGAGGGGAGAAAGGGAGGAGAGACAGCATGAAAATGGAGGATGTCAACCCCGTGTTGTCATGTGTGGTGCACATACTTTCTCAGCATGTGCGTGTGTGTGTTTGCTTTAACATTTTGTTTACAGATCATTTTTATGTAGTTAAAACTAATGATATTTGCTTTTTTCTTCATTATTTTGTTCTTAGCTTTTATCTCTTTAAAGCAGGGGTGACAAAACTATAGCTTGAATGCCACCATCTGTTTTTGTAAATAAAGTTTTATTGGAACACAGCCACACCCAGTCATTTACATATTGTCTATGGCCGCTTTCACATGACCAATGACAGAGTTAAGTGGTTGCAATAGAGACCAGAGGACCTGTAAAGATGAAAAGGTGCCCTTTACAGAAAACGTTTGCTGACTCTTGCTGCAAAGTGTTTCCTCATCCACTGGTGTATATTAATCTACAGGCTCTTCTGGATTTTTGTGGCCTTATGAAAATAAATTAGACACATAGTTCTTTCGGAACTCATTTTATCATAAAGTAGTAAATGAAAATCTGTCTATCTCCATTTTGTTCCCGAGGCATTATCAATTGTCCGGCTTCCTTCCCTTCCCCGTGAGTATGTGATGCCACGCTCGTACTCTGAGCCTCATCGGTGAAGAAGGGTGACTTTCCAAGCTGTTTATTGTGTTCCAGCAATCGGATTCTGTGCCAGTTACACACTGTTTTGATCCTAGCTTTCTAGTGTGGCTTAATATATGAGAGAACAAGTCCTTCCTCAAATTGCTTTTCTTTTGCAAAATGTTCTCGGTTATTTTCAGCTGTGCACGTAACATTTAAGAACTTTTGGTCAGACTTTCCCTCTAGAGCTCAAAAATAGAATTGATTAATATTATAAATGGGTAGAGAGTTTCGGTTTCACAAGATGCAGAGTTCTGGAGATGGATGGCGGTGGTGGTTGTACAACATCATGAATATATTTAATACCGCTGAACTAGACACTTAAAAATGATTAAGATGGTAGATTTTATGTGAATTTTACCACAATAAAAAAAAAGGAAAACATTAAAAAACAAAAACCACCCCCCAAAATTTAGCCAGGGACTGGAGGGAGGGGAGAAGGGGGAAGTTATTATCTAATGGGTACAGAGCTTCGGTTGGGGAAGATGGAAAAAGTTGTAGGGATGGATGGTGGTATTGGGTGCACAGTAATGTGAATGCGATTAATGCCACTGAACTGTACACTAAAAAGTGGCTAATATGGTGAGTTGTATCTTCTGTATATTTTACCACAATTGAAAAAAATTCATTTGGGCCAAACTGATTTCCTTGTCATGAGTTTTTCCTAAGCAGGAAAATGGCACCTGTCTCTACTGGGCAAGTATTCTTTTTTTTTTTTTTTAATTTAATATTTTTTAACACTTATTTTCAAGAAAGACAGAGCATGACTGGGAGAGGGGCAGAGAGAGAGGGAGACACAGAATTCGAAGCAGGCTCCAGGTTCTGAGCTGTCAGCACAGAGCCTGATGCGGGGCTCACATTCAAGAGCTGTGAGATCATGACCTGAGTTGAAGTCAGACGCTTAACCAACTGAGCCACCCCAGGAGCCCCTGAGCACATATTCTTTTATGTCCTTTATAGAAGCTACAGGGTTTTTTGTTTGTATTTTGTTACCATATGTGTCCTGTTTATTTCTTGAAAGGAAGGCTTTACGTTTTTATATATTAATTTTGTGGGAAGCCATTTTACTGTCTCATTTTTTTTTTCAGTAGGTTCCTTTAGGGCTTTCGTGTAGAAAAGAACATTATTTGCAGATGATAAGGTTATCTCTTCATTCTGGTGTTTCACTGAGGCTTTCATGCCCATAACCTCTGCTCCCACCCCTTCTCTCTAGGCTAACAACATCCTGTTCCTTTTACAGACTTTTATAAGATGTGACTTTGAGATTTGTGACCATGTTCTTCTTTGTCTATAGCTTTCCCAAAGCCTGATCTGGCGCACCCTCGGGTGAATGGAACCGTCAGTTTCCTCATTCTGGTTGAGTGTGTCTATTAGTATGGCCCAAATTTCCATTGGCTTTTTGGCCAATTGTCAACTCATATGGTGTTTATAAGAAACTAAACCCCCCAACCCCCAAGTGGCCATCCCATTAGTGGAGTTTCATCTTCCCCATCCTGTTCTTATGCAAGCGATTTTTTATTTTTTATTTTTATTTTTTAAAAATGTTTGTTTATTTTGAGACAGAGAGCATGAGTTGGGGGAAAGGCATAGATAGAGAGAGGTGAGACAGAGAGAGAATCCCAAGCAAGTTCCGAACCTCAGCACAGAGCCCAACGGAGGGACTCAATCCCATGAACTGCGAGATCATGACCTGAGCCGAAATCAAGAGCCAGACGCTTAACCAACTGAGCCACCCAGGCATCCTACAAGTTTTTTTTTTTTTAAACTATCTGTTGAAGTGTATTTTTCATACAGAAAAGGACAAAACTTGTTCCACTTTCATAAGCTGTGTGCACCTACATAACTAGTACTCACTCTGAGAAACAGAACATTGCTGGCACCCAGAAACCTCATTGGACACACAGGTGATTTTCAACACTGAAGTCGAGACTCTGAATTTATCTTGTTGAATTTTGAGCCCATTATCCATCTGCTCAAATCATTTGGACTTTGATACAGTAAGACTTCTGTGCTACCAGTGACAGGAAATCCAACTCAAACTAATTTAAGCACATGTGGCGACAGGGGGGCACCTGAAAGTATCTCTGAGTAGATCACTGTCAGCAGCTCCAAGGGTGTATTCTGTTCTTACAGTAACCTCATTGGGAATAATGTCTCTTTCCAACAGTCTCCCAGGTTCAGCAAGTCCCCGAATTGAATCTCATTGGCTAAGATGCCTACCTCGGAGCCAATCACAGGGGCTAGATCAGGGGTGCAATGCTGTGATTGGTCTGATTTAAGCCATGTGCCCACCCCTGAAGTCAGCTCCTCCCAAAACACAGGGCCCACTCGGAGCTATGTTGTACCTGTGGCAGGGAAAGTTGGGAGGCTGTAACCAGCAGGAGGGAAGATGGATGATGGGCAGGCCATCATTAAATATGTCCACCTTAGATGAAATATTCACCAGCAGTGTCTATTCCATGCCCTTCACAAACACAATCAAATCAGCATTTGCCTTCTACCCCAGAGTTGCTCAGTAGAACTTTTTCTGATAATGAAAATGCTCTGTCCCTTATGGTAGCTGCTAGTCACATGTGGTTCTTAAGCACTTAGAATGTGACTAGGAGCCTAAGGAACTGAAGTTTTGATTTTATTTAACTTAAAATCATTTTAGTAGTCACCTGTGGCTAGGCTAGAGGCTACCGTATCAGACAACACAGTCCTGGACCCTATCTAAATCCCTGATAAAAATGTTGAGCAGGCTACCGCCAAAGACAGAGCCTGGGACCCAACCAGAGACCTCCCCCATATTTATGTATCCGAGTCAATCATTACCCATTAGGGATAGTTGCTTAACTGAAATGAATTTAACTATACTGTTTCTGTAGTTGGTATGTGGGAGCAATAACAAGAGTCTCTACTATAAAAAAATAAGCCTTCTTGTCCTATATAAACTTGGAAGAAGTTTTCTCTCTGAGGATTAAATTATAACAAAACATGCAATGGATCAGGGTAGAATTTCATGCACATACATTCATGGAACACAGTCTGGACATCTCCAGACTGGCAATAGGCGGTTGAGTAGTGAACAGGACACTGGCTCAGGCCATAATGGAGCTCAGGGTCTAGCAAAGTTGGTATTGGAAGAGTGGATTGTGTCAGAGAGGCTTGTCAAGAACAGATCCCTAGATAAAGGAGGCTACGTGATCACCGACGAGCGAGGCCATCTAAATACTGTCCAGGGGAGAGGACAACGTGACCAACAACTTTTGAAGATCACGACCCCCTCGGTAAGGCATTGTGATTATGACAACAATGACTTCAACCCATCTTGATGCAGCGGCGTTAAACGTGATGATCGTGTACTTCCTTGTAGCCCTCTGATTATAACTTGGCTTCGCAGCCAGGTCTGCCTCGGGGGCAGAATGAGTCGACCGTGCTTAAGTGAATTTCTGGCCCTCAAGACAATTCCTTTTCTTAAGTGAGACTGTATTGTGGTTTTATTCAGCAGCCTCCTATGCTCAGATGGTAGGAGGCAACTCTTGAGCGAAGAAACCACTTGTGGTAGGTCAGTCACCAAGCTGATGCCAACCCTGGGGCGCTGGGCCACCTGGCACGCTCCTAGAACCTTCTCAGACCCCAAACACTGTGACACCCAACGAGTATTTCCCCTGGGTATTGATAAGGCGCTATGTGAGAGGCTGTCAGCTGCTCGCCGGAGTCTAGACACACCCTATCTTTAACATTTCTCAATCCAAACTGACCCTGTTGAGGAGACAGAGGAGATATTTGGGGCACAGTTTATTCTTGCTTGGCTTCTCAGAACCACTGTCGCCTTTATAAATGGAGTGAGAAAATGGTCAGTATTTCCGTCAGAGGAACTCAGAGGCTCTTTACGTGAATAAGTCCTAAGCCTTTCTACAACAATCACCAGAGCCAAAGTCATTCAGTAACCACGTGGAGGAAGGCTGGGGGTTTTTAACAAATAGAAGAAGGTTCCAGAATCTGCCCCAAGTATGGAGTCGTCTAGTACGTCTGTCCGTGCTTGTGCCAACAGGCAGAGCTGATCCCACCGCCTCCGTCCTCTGTCCGCCATGTTTGGTGGAGACGGTTGGGTCCGGAGCAGAGGTGAAATCCAAGTGAAGAGGTAGGAAAGTTGCTACTTCGGGGAGTGGGACATGGTACCGGGAACTACCCTCATCATTCACACACGAGAAGCTACATGAAGCCCAGTCTTGATGGAGGAGTCGGTGTTCCCAGCTCTTCAAGAGAAACCCAAGGACACAGGCTTTTTGGCTTAAGGATCCCCAGTTCCCCGGGGATCACAGAGGTAGTAGTGGCAGCTCTCCAGGTGAGTCATCAGCAGGAACTCTGCTGCAGCATCGGCTGCCTGTTGTTACATAACCAACCGCCCTGAATCACTTAGTGGCTTGAAACAACTTACTTCTCAACGATCCTTTGGACCGACTGGGCGCGTCTGCTGGTCTCACCTGGGCTCGGCATGAGGTTGCGGTTGTTTGCTGGGGCGGCCAGTGTCTGGGGGCAGCGGGGAGGGCTGGGATTCTCTCTCCGTGCGGTCTTCCATGCGTTATTTCCTCCAGCATGGCGGCGGGCTCAGGGTTCCAAGGAGGCAAGCGCCCGGGCGCAAGCTTGTGTCCGGCCTTTGCCTGCATCATGTTTGCTGATGTCTCATTGGCCAAAGCAAGTCACATGGCCAAGCTCAGCATCAGTGTGGGAGGAGTCTATCCATGTGCACGGGTACTGAAAGGCGTGATTCACTGGGGATGCTGTTGTTACAATCGACCACCACACTCTAGACTTTGCTTTGCTCTAGACCAGAATTCTAGCACCCCAGGGTGGTAACCCTGGGCCTATTGTTTTGGCCAAATGCTGTGATTGGTTGTTGGTACACTGCAATGTCGGGGAGGTACCCAGTGAACCAACACGTGGAACCCCAGACCCTGGATTGAGCACGCCAAATACGTGATTTGCATTGACTCTAAAACCATGTGGCAGTCGGAATTCAGCACTGGGGAATTGTTCTCATGTTTATTTAATTTGATTGCTTATTAACTACATAGCTATGACAATGATTTATGTGATTTCATAATATTATGTTGAACCCTCAGTAATTGGGGTTAAAGTCTGGATCAATGTTGAAACAGAAGCAGGAACAGAAAAATAATCATCAGCCAGATGGAGCGAGTTACTAGTTCACAAACGCAGCGTGCTCAAGAGATAGAATCTTTAAAAACATGGATGATGTAGGGAGAACGGAATCAAAGAGCGCTTTTGGTGGAAAGGTAGGGAAGCTTTGCAGAGAGGTAATGGGCCTTGGGAGTTAGACAAAACTAAGTTTTAATCTCCATTTTGTGGCCTTGGGTGAATGCCTTAATCTCTTTGTGCTTGGATTTCTCATCTGTAAAGTAGAGAGAATAGTGACTGTGGGGATAGCAGTCGTGAAGACTCACAGAGGTACAGTCTGGACAGGAGATATAGCCAGTTAGCTATTGCTGTCATCTGCTGCTAGTCTTGGTTATGATGGGCCAGAGGCAAGGTTAACATCTCTTCTGTTTTCTTTCTGATCCTCTTCCACTCACCCCCACTGCCATAGGTACCCCATTTCCTCTGCCACCACTTACTCAGTGCTAGCCTCCCATTAGTCATTCATATAAGAGTATTCTGATTGTAGTCATTTACACTTTAGTGTGAAAATCAAGCCATTTTATGACAATTTTTGTCACAAGCCAGTGGGAAATGAAAGGTTTGGGCCACCCCAGATGATGGGACATTTAAAGGATGCTTGGATCAGAGGGTCCTTTCAGACTCCCTAGAGCGGAAGGGCCCACCCCCTGGAGAGCTTCTGTCAGACTGTTGACTGAGACTGGAGAGCTTGAGGTGCCTGGGATCTCCTGGTTTCCGTGTGTCACCTTGTAAGGCAGCCACAAATACCTGTGTTGTTCGGCTTGAGCCGTTTGAATGTTCAAAACCCATCTATAATTATGAAATCTCTTTGGAGGGACCCTAATTAGCTTCTATAAATGGCTTTCTCTAAACTTTTGGAGTTGATACGATCCCTTCCCTTGTCATTAAGAAAAAGAATACCCTAGATTATTTTGCAAAACTTCTCCCAAGATCCTTGGCACCTAACGTTTTGTCAAAGAGACATGGTGGCCAACCTTCCTGTGGATGGGCAAGGTTTCTACATAGTCATTCCTTCCGGCTCATGACTTTCTTCTTCATTTGCTGCCCACGGATGCTGAAAATAACTTGTTTTCTGGCAAGTTTGGGATGAGATTCCTTATGATTTAATCAGATCCATAATGAAGCTCTCCCAGCTTTTAGGAGAGAGCATCTCAACCTGCAGGAAGGGTATGGGCAGGGCTCTGGTGAGGGGGAGGAGCCTCTGGGCTCGCCATCCCATGTGGAACCAGGAGAGCTGCTACAGGGCCATGCCACCCAACCTGCCAGGGTCCCTCCCCCTGCCCCCAGGTCGCTGGGACTCCTGGCTCTGCCTGGCGGCGTTCCATGCCCTGCACCATGTGGGCTTTGCCATCCCACTCCCAGGAGCTCAGACCAAAGAAAGGCCTCAAAGATAATAAGCAGGAAACATTCTGTCTCTAAACATCAGCTGCTTGGTCCAGGAAGACACAATTTCCTGCAGAGATATGTATATATAGACCAGGACAGATTTGTCCTGACTAAAGCCAAGATTTCCTTGATTGTTCCAAACTGATGTTAACTCTAGATAATGCAAAGGTGAGGGAGAAGCTAGGGAGTGGCAGGGTAGCTGGGCGATGAGTGATCATCTGAGTAGGTGATGCAGAGTTGGATAGTGAAGGAACAGCTAAGGTAATGGGAAAGTAGCTGGAGAGAGGGAGCAGCTGGGCAATGAGGGACTAGCTGGTGAGAGAGGGAGTAGCTGGGCAATGAGGGACTAGCTGGTGAGAGAGGGTGAGAGGGAGCAGCTGGGCAATGAGGGACTAGCTGGAGAGAGAGGGAGTAGCTAGGCCATCAAGGACTAGTTGGAATGGAAAAGTAACTGGATAATGATGGTAAGACACAAGGTGGGAGTTCCTGCTGTGGGACCGTGGAAGAGTCCCAGACCTGGAGCAGGGGCCATTCTGCCCCGCTCCAGGCACCTCCATTTTGCCACTTTCTTAGGTCTTCCTGGTGAGGAACAAACTGTCTGAGTGTGTGTCAGTTAGCTCGAACCCAGGCTGCTGTAAACTAGTGGGGTGAAGCTCTCCAGGATTCAGACTGGTGTGACAGTGGTGTGTGGGTGCAGTGTGGCTTGGTACAGGTCTTCCGTTTGGGGAGGGGCTCTCTCTTCTCTCAGCCTCTCAAAGGGTGGGTGAAACCACCTGCCGGAGGTCTCGGCAGAGCCCGCATCTGAACCCCCACTGCCCCACTATCACCTTCATCATTCTCTCTACGAGTTTTCATTGGCCATTGAAGTGTCGGGCCCTGTGGTATGTCTTCGCATGCATTATCTCATTTTCCTTTTGACAACGCCATAAAATAAGTATGACTGATAGCCCCATTTTACAGGTGGATAAACTGAGGCTTGGCAAGGTCTAGTTACTTGCCCAGGTAAGCAGCAGAGCGAGCACTGTCTGTGCTAAAAGCCTTATGCTACAGTCATGGATTACACCCATATGGAGCGTTATTCCCTCTTAAAAAGCCCAGTTCTCCCCATTCACTCTTCTTTAAAATTCTTTTTAATGTTTATTTATTTTTTAATTTTGAAAGAAAGAGACAGGGCATGAGCAGGGGAGGGGCAGAGAGAGAGGGAGATACAGAATCCAAAGGAGGCTCCAGGCTCTGAGCTGTCAGCACAGAGCCCGAGGTGGGGCTCGAACCCACAAACTGCAAGATCATGACCTGAGCTGAAGTCAGCCGCTTAACCGACTGAGCCACCCAGGCGCCCCTCTCCCCCTTCACTCCTTAAGAGGACTTAGCAAGGTCTGGTCTGGAAGTGAGGGCTCAGGAGTGAGCCTTCCTGAGTGAGGAGCCTGAGACACAACCCAAGCGCCCGGGGGCCCCACCTGTGGGTGGGTGCAGCTGCCGGTTAGCTGTGTTCCAAAGCCATTCCCAGCGAGGTCTGTTGGATAAAGTCACAATTTAGAGCCCATCTTCCCCAGGGTGTACCCACCACTGGCAATCAGACCTCATTTGCACTTAGACATTTATAGTCCATGGTGAATTTCCATCGTCTGCACAGGCTGAGCCATAGGTCTAGAAAACTCCTGGGCTCGGGGAGTTTGTCCTTCCTTCTCTCTTCTGGCCTTTGCCGCATGTTGTGGGACAGATGCCATGTCAAGGGTCGTGCCCAGCTGACGTTTTTAAACACATTTCCTGACACCAGGTGCTTGCAAAACATAATACAGCAATACCTTCAGGCTTCAGGAAATCATTTTAATTCAAAAAAAAATTTATATTTGGGTCCCAAAAGAGCCTGACTGTCCTTATTTCATGAAAGCGGTGCAATCTCGTTGTCATATGCGACGTGATGCCTTATTTAATAAGCTGTCGGTTCCAAGATAAGCCATTCACTCCAGAGGCTCTTGGTTGGTGAAATTGTTTTTCACTAAGAGAAGCTTAAGGTTAAGCTCTAATTAATGGAGGGGGTTGGATTTTATACAGATAGATCGGTAAGTAGGTTTGAGGACATGTCAAATACACCATCTTTGTCTCTGCAGCTGAAAATATATTCATAAAGCCCACACAACGCTGTAGATTTCTTAAAACTCCATTTTTGGCAAGTATATTCTGGTCGTGGTGTGCTCTGGCTAATAAACAGCTTCTGACTCATGGCACTCAGGGACTGATGATCGCGTTGACCCAGGTGTCTCTCAGGGCATAGCTCTTGGGAGCCAAAACCCCCCGAGTCTTTCCTGGGTGGCCATGGCCTGGGGACGTCAGCCAGGCACTAGGACTCTGTCTCAGTCAGCTTGGGCTGTCATAGCAAAATACCATGGACCAGGTGGCTTAAACAATGAAAATGTATTTTCTTATATTTCTGGAGGCTGAAAGTCCAAGATCAAGGTGGCAGCATAATCAGTTTCTGGTGAGACTCATCCTCATCTCTGGTTTAGAGATGGACGCCTTCTCACTATGTCCTTATATGGCAGAGAGAGAGAGGAGAGAGAGAACCTCCAGTGCCTCTTATGAGGCGACTAATCCCATCACAAAGGCCCCAGCCTCATGACCTCATCTAAACCTAATTCCTTCCCAAAGGCAGCATCTCCAAATGCCATTGCATTGGGAGTTAGGGCTTCAACATATAAAATTGAGAAGAACACAGTTCAGTCCATAGCAGGTACTTTGTGCTCTCAGGCCGGAGGGCCAACTTCTTGGATGTTGCGGGGGGGTTCCTTGCCATCTGGAGAAGCTGGTAGGGAATCTCCAAGGAGGACTCAGAGGCAGCCCGAGGCTAGGAGGTTAGTCCCAACGGCTGGTTACGCCGAAGGGAAGTCCCCAGATCCTGGCCGACTCAGAGTGTATCACTTTTGGAGGAGAATCCTCGTCTGAGAAAACTTGCAGGTGGAGAGGAAAAGAAAGGGAGGCAGAGGGAAAGACCCAGCCTGATTTGCTGGGTAAAGGAATGGACTTGCTGGTTGACACCCTGTTTGGACCGTAAGATTTGAGCCCGGGGCTATGATTCAGGGCTGCAAAGCCATGCGGAGGGCAGTGAGCTCCCTGATCAATTCCCTTGAAGTTACCCAGCAAGGTGTAAGGAAGTAGAGCTGTGGAGGGGAGCTAGATTACCAGAGAGGGGTTCTGATTCTCTATTGCCGTATAAAAAAATTCCAAAACTTAGTGGTTTATTTTATTTATTTATTTTTATATTTATTTTATTTTTGAGAGAGAGAGAGAGAGAGAGGAAATGCGAGCAGGGGAGAGGCAGAGAGAGAGGGAGACACAGAATCCAAAGCAGGCTCCAGGCTCTGAGCGGTCAGCGCAGAGCCTCACGTGGGGCTCGAACTCATGAATGTTGAGAGATGATGACCTGAGCCGAAGTCTGATGCTTAACCGACTGAGCCACCCAGGGGCCCCCCACAACTTAGTAGTTTGAAACAACCACCATTTTATCACATTCTCCCATGGGTCAGGAACTTAGATCGAGCGCAGGAAGGAAATGTCATCTCCGCTGAGACCTTAGCTAGGATGACAGATGGAGTGGCGGCTGGGGCCTCTTGGAGCTGACAAGGCATCTCTCTCTCTCTCCATGTGGTCCGAGGGCTTCTCCACGTGGCCTGTCCAGCGCGGTGGCCTTGGTATAGTAAGACTTCTTATGTGGTAGCTCAGGGCTCCCGGAGCACATGTTCTAGGATCCAGGAAGTCAAAGCTGCCTCTGTCTTGAGGCCTGGAATTGTTACAAAGCCCACCCAGATTTAAGGAGAAGGGATGATGCCCACCTCCTGATGGCAGGGGTTTGATGCACACAGTTTGTGGCTATCTTTAGTCTGCAACAAGGTGCTAATTGCTGTGACATTTTGAAGTTTACGTCTTGCTCACGTAACCATCCAATGGAGGTGTTCATGGGTTACCTAGGGCTGGAGTTGCCTAGAGAATGGGGAATGACTGCTGATGGGCCTAGGGTTTCTTTTTGGGGGTGCTGGAATGTTCTAAAATGGATTGTGGTGACGGTCATCCCGCTCTGAAAGGCCCTCTTAGGTAACTCCGTGCCGTTACCCTGTGCCAGGATCCTTCGAAGCTTTAAGGCTCTGCCCTCCCTGGGGCGCCTGGGTGGCTCAGTCAGTTAAGCGTCCGACTTCAGCTCAGGTCATGATCTCACGGTTCGTGGGTTCGAGCCCCACATCGGGCTCTGTGCTGACAGCTCAGAGCCTGGAACCTGTCTTCAGATTTTCAGATTCTGTGTCTCCATCTTTCCCTGCCCCTCCCCCACTCATGCTCTGTTTCTCTCTGTCTCAATAATAAATAAAAACATTAAAAAAATTTAAAAAAAAAGGCTCTGCGCTCTGGATCCACACCACCTAATAGAAATATAATGCAAGCCACGTGTGTCATGTTAACCATTGTAGTAGTCACATTCAAAAAGGTGAAGATAAACAGGTGAAATTAATTTTAATAAATTAAGAATCGATTTAATAATATATTTTCTTTAACCCTGTATATAGTATTTCAACATGCAATCAATATAAAAACTTATTAATGAGATATCTTACATTCTGTTTTTTTTAATTTTTTAATGTTTTTATTTATTTTTGATGGAAAGAGCGAGAGAGATAGAGTGTGCACACACAAGTGGGGGAGGGGCAGAGACAGAGGGAGACACAGGATCTGAAGCAGGCTCAGAGCTGTCAGCACAGAGCCTGATGCGGGGCTTGAACTCATGAACCATGAGATTATGACCCGAGCCGAAGTCGGTCGCTTAACCGATGGAGCCACCCAGGAGCCCCCAGGTCCCATCCATTCAGGCCGGGAATGGAAAGTGTGTGGGGGGGACAAAGCAGGGTTCTTCCGACTCCATTCCTGCCCACATTCCATTGACCAGGACTCAGAGTGTGGTCCCGCCTTTACAGGGGAGATGGGGGCAGATCCTCTAGCCATGTGCTCAGGAAGGGAAGGAAACAGTTTGAGGAAGACACAGCAGGTTCTGTGCTAGCAGGAAACAATTTTGGAGCACCTACTATGTGCAGGTGGGCCTGGTCAGTATGCTTTGGTTAGGGCTGGAGTAGGTGGGAGGAAGCTTTGCTTTATATACTAGTTGCCCTTGACTCGTTCATACAGCTTGCTGGCACTTGCTATGTGCCAGGCCCTACAAGTGCTTCATAAAGATTCACCCATTGAATCCCCCTGACAGCCTTATGAGAGGTTCTATTATTACCCCATCTCTGCGGTTGTGGAGACATCTGCACAGAGAGGTAAAGTACCTTGCCCGAAGTCACACAGCTAGTTAGTGGCAGACCGGGGAACTGAACTCAGGCATTCTGGCTTATGCCCCAGTCTCCACACCAAGCTGCTCCCCTTTGCAGCAATCAGAGGTCACACTGTATGTGTGACAGAGGGGGTCTTGGGACTTCCTCAGCCTGTAAGGACCTCCTGCATCTGTCATAGGAGATCTCCCGGGACCCGGTGGGCTGTGGCCCCAGAGCGGTGTCAGGGGCACTGCCGCTCTTGTGGTTTCTCCGTGGGAAGATTGCACGGACGGCTCTGTGGGGGGACAGGGGAGAGGGTGGTAACACAGGGCACCCTGGTGTCTGGCGTGGTTCCCTGGGCCAGTCTCCTGGCCTTCTCTGTCAGCCCGCGTTTTCATCCTCCCCCTGCACCGACAGCCTCTTCCCATCTCCCCAGTTGTCCACGAGAGCCAGCCCCAGCCTCAGTTTGCAAATCCCTCAGCAAAATGGAGGCTTGGCCAGACAGCAGCCACCGCCCCCAGGGTCTCAGTTACCCTTCACTGGAAGTCCCAGGTTCCTTCGGCCGGGTTCCTCTGACTTACGAAGCCTGCCACGTCCTCCTGGGGCCTGACTCCTTTCCGTCTCCTATGGACACATCCTTGAGGCTCACCCTCGCTGCATCCCCATTGGTCAGGCCCCTGAGCCTCGGGGGTATCCATAGGACACACGTAGCCAGCTCTGGCAGCATGATGGTGTTGGGCACTGACCCCAGGGAGCTCATAGGCCAGTGTGATTGAGTCACATCCGAATCTAAGACTCAGTGAGACCCCAGCAGCCTAGCGGGCCACCACGGATAATCAAGAAGGGGATTAGCAAAGGGTGGAGAGCGAGGGCTTGGCAGTCAGCCAGGCCTGGGGAATAGCCCTGACTCTGCTCTAGCCTTGGGCAAGTCACTCCATCTCTCTGAGCCTCAGTGTGACCATCTGTAAAATGGGGACACCGACAGGATGCCGCAAGGTTTAAATAAATAAATGTGTCACCTGCATGGGCATCCTTCCTGGCACGTAGCAAGCCCCTGATAAACAAAATCTTTGGTTACTGTTAGGATGTCCTCAGCACGTATCTGGGTCATGGCTGATGGCCAGGACGGTTGAAGGGCTTGTCGGAGCTCTGCCTTTCAGCTGGTAATCTTTAACCTCCAAGATGCCCCTTTTGCCTTTGTTTGGACTTTGTTTGGGTTGGTTCCTTCCGTTCTCATTGATGAACTCAGCGAGTTCTGCTAGGCCCTGCCCATGAGCTGGGCTTGCAGCCCCAGAGACCTTGACCCTGAACCAGCCATGATGCCTGGCCATGTCCTCTCCCTCTCCAGCCTGCCCCCAGGTATGACTTCGAGTTCGCTCTAGGCCTCCGAGCCCGGCATTGTGGGGTAGCCAGGGGACCCGCCTCTCCAGAGAGGAGTGCAGTGCCCATGAGGGAGGGCAGGGCAGTTGGAGGTTAAAACCTTGGTCAGTGACCCGAACGTAGGCACCAGGGTTGGCAGGGGGGGGCGCTACATACACCAGCAGAGGTGCAGGTATGAAGTCAGTGCATCTGAGGGACTCTGAGGGACTCGCGGTCTCTGACCCAGTTTGGGAGCTGCTGGCCCCTCTCAGAGTTGGAGCTGCAGAAATCGATTTGCAGACGGGCACACTCCACTTAATTAGCATGGCCTCCTTCTGGCGGGGGAAACACCATTAATTAAGTGGGCTGCGTTGGCCTGAAATCATGTCAGTGGCCCCAGCCCTAGTCCCATCGGCCTCTCTGTCCCTTGGGCTCTGTCCGCTTAGCCGGGCTGGATTCAGGATGGCCCGAGTTTCTGATTTAGAGTGTGAGACAAATACGACTCTCGTCCAAGCCCAGGAAGCACCTGGCTCCGACATGGCGAGGTCAAGACGGCCCTGGGGCGTGCGGGGACCAGAAGGAGGATAAGCAGGGGCTTCCCCCAGCATACTCTGCCTCCCTGAGCCTTTCTGCCTGTGTGCTGCTCTGCCCCAGCTCTGCCTACTCCCTGCACAGTGCTGGGTCCTTTCTGTGCCTCACCTGCATGCCTGTAACGTGGGCTCGACTTCACAGAGGAGGGGACAGGCTCAGAGAAGTTGTCACTTGCCCAAAGTTTGCACAGGCAGGAAGTAGCAGAGCAGGATTCAGGCCAGGTCTGCCAGGATCCCGTGTCTGTATTCTGGCTTCTGTGCGACCTTGGTCAGCCCCGTGCAGTGCAAAGCCCGTCTCTAATTTGAGGACAGCATTCAACACCCATGTTTCAGAAGCATGTGAGGTTCAATCGCTGCCTCTGGTTTTGGAGGGAGAGTCCTCACACAGGCTGTGGAACAGAGGAGCCCCCACACCCTGGGTGTGCGGTCTTCTGTCAGCTGAGTGTGTGTGTAGCCGGAAGAGGGGGCGCCTGTGAGTTCTACTGTGGGCTTTCTAGGTGAACTTCAGCGGTGAGCTTGATCTCAGAGCATCTTTGCCTTGTCTGTGAAATGGGATTAACAGCAGCATGTATCTCACGGTTGTCCTGAGGATCAAATAGGACGACATGCAAAGCTCTTGCCACCTAGTGAGTATCCCAGCAGGACTCCTATTGTGGTCAGCTCCTTGGAGCCCGGAGCCCAGCGCAAAGGAGGCTGCTTGCTTTTCACTGTGGGCCTGGGGTGCGAGGCCTAGGAAGTCCTTTCCCTCAGTGAGGGCGCAGCTGAGCGTGCTGGGGCAGGCCTGGCATGGAGGGTGGCCCTCCCCAGCCCAGACACAGCTCTCTGTGGCTACACCCGTGGAGTTCAAGTGCCCCGCGGTGGGGAAACTACTGGGTGTTTTAAAAAATTTGAAATGCAGATGGTACTAGAGTGTATTCACACAAAGCAAAATAAGTCAGTCAAAGAAAGACAAATATCATATGATTTCACTCCTATGTGAAATTTAAGAAACAAAACAGCTGAACATAGGGGGAGGGAAGGAAAAATAAGATAAAAACAGAGAGGGAGGCAAACCAAAAGAGACTATTAAATACAGAGAACAAACTGATCGAGGGGAGTTGGGGGGGTGGGCTAAATGGGTGAGGGGCATTGAGGAGGGCACTTGTCGGGAGGAACACTGGGTGTTGTATGTAAGAGATGAGTCACTGGATTCTGCTCGTGAAATCAATATTACACTGTATGTTGACTACCATGAATTTAAATTAAAAAAATAAACAAAAATTTGAAGTGCAATTCACATAACATGAAATTAACTATTTCAAAGTGTACAAGTCACTGGTGTTTAGTATATTCATAGTGTTGTGGAAACATCACCCCTACCTTCTTCCAGAACTTTTTCATCATCCCCAAAGGAAACCTTGTTCTCATTAGCAGTCACTCACCAGCTCTCTCCCCTCAGCCCCTGGTAAACACGAACCTGCGTTCTTAATCTGTGGATTTACCTACTCCAGACATTCCATGTAAATGGAATCATGCAATATGTGACTGTGGTGTCTGACTTCATTCGCTTAGAATACTCTTTTCAAGGTGTATCCATGTTGTAGCATGTGTCAGCATTTCTTTCCTTTTTATGGTTGGATAATAGTCCTTCGAATGGATAGGCCACATTTTGTCTATCTATCTGTTCATTGGTCGAGAACTGCTATTTTTTGTTTTTTGTTTTTGTTTTTTGAAATTGCTTTTTAAAAAAAAACTGCTGGTTTTTTTAAGTTTATTTATTTTGAGAGAAAGTAAGCAGGAGAGGGGCAGAGAGAGCGAGGGAGAGAATCCCAAGCAAATTTCGTGCTGTTAGCACAGAGCCCAATGCAAGGCTCGAATCCATGATCTGTGAGATCATGACCTGAGTCGAAATCAAGAGTTGGGCTGACTGAACCACCCAGGCTCCCCTAAAAACTGCTGTTTCTCAATGAGGCTTGAGGAGAGGGCAAGGCTGGGCCCAGAGGGAAACACACACACACACACACACACACTCACTCACACTCACTCTGCAGCCCACCGGAAGGCCCACCCCCTGCAGTGATGGGCAAAGGGCACTGCGGTCAGGGTTTCTCTGGCTGTGTCAGCGCATTACTGCTCAAATATTCAACCTGGTGCTGATGGGAGTGATGGAGGGCGGTGGTTCCAGGGGGTGGGGGAGGTTAAAGATCCACCAGGCACCCAGCCTGGGAGTCAGGCACCAGAGTGCACGGGCCAGCCCTGGGGCTTTGGAGTGGAACCGTCCGGCCTCAGATCTCAGGTCTGCTGCTTGTCGGGTAGTTTTGGGCGATTCGCATCACTCAACTTCTCTGTGCCTCAGTTTCTCTGTTGGCCAAATCGAAATACGATCACCTTCTCAAAAGGGCAGTACCAAGGACTAGATGAAGCCTTGCTTTATTCAGCACAGTGTCCAGCCTAGAGGAAGGTTCCAAAGCACGTTAGCCATCAGCTGTCCCTATTCTTTGACTGTACGAGTTGGCGTTTAGCTGTATAGTTGCAGGCTTGTTTGTGGCAGGTGCCGAGCCCCTGACTGGGCCTGGTCCCTGCCCGGCATCCTCATAACACAGTTTCGTCTATTTGAGTGGTTGTCTTGTTACCGTGCATCCCTGTGACCCCCACCAAGGCAAGGGCTGGGTCTGGTTTGGCTCAGCCCAGTGTATCTGCCTTGGGAAAGCTGTATGAAGGCTGCACACCCACACCGCTTCTGCCTTCTGTGTCAGGAGTTCAAGTCCCCGCCCCCCTGAGCAAAACTCATGCCTTTTTATTTTGAGATAATTTTAGATTCATTTCAGAGAAAAAAAAATAATAGATCCCTTTACCCTTTGGCCAGTTTACTCCAATGGTAGCATCTTAACAAAACTATAATGTCCTATCTCAGCCAGGAAATTGACATTGATACAATCCATCAACCCTATTCTTTTTTTTTTTTTTTTTTTTTTGGCCAATTTTCATGCATTAGTGTGTGTGTGTGTGTGTGTGTGTGTGTGTGTGTATTTTTCCCTACAGTATTTCAAATGCAGATGGAGATTTGTGTGACCAACACCATAGTCAAGATACAGAATTTTTTTTTAATGTTTATTTTTGAGAGAGAGAGAGACAGGGTGTGAGCAGGAGAGGGGTGGAGAGAGAGGGAGACACAGAATCTGAAGCAGCTCCAGGCTGTGAGCTGTCAGCCCAGAGCCCGATGCGGGGCTCGAACTCACAGACCATGAGATGATGACCTGAGCTGAAGTCGGATGCTCAACCGACTGAGTCACCCAGGTGCCCCAAGGTACAGAATTTAAAAATATTTATGACATATTGAAATAATAGTATTTTGGATATAGTGGGTTAAATAAAATATATTGTTAAAATAATTTTAAGATTAAAATATAGTATTCAGATTAAAATATATTATTATTAAGAGGCCCCCAGGTGGCTCAGTTGGTTAAGCATCCAACTCTCGATTTCAGCTCATGTCATGATCTCGAGGTTTGTGAGATTGAGCCCCACATCGGGCTCTGCACTGACAGCGCGGAGCCTGCTTGGGGTTCTTTCTCTATCTCTCTTCCTGCTCCCCTCAAAATAAAGAAATAAACATTAAAAAAATGTTAAAATATATATTATTAAAACCTATTTATTTTTTAATGTTTCTACCAGAAAATTAAAAAAAAAATACATATGTGGCCCACATTATATGTCTGTTGGACAGTGCCGGTCTTGAACTTTACCATCCCTCCAGAAAGTTCCCTTGTGCACCTTCCCAGCCTGCCCTCTACCTGCCCCCGGGCAAGTACTGTTCTGATTTTTTTTTTTTTTTTAACCACTACAGGTTAGATGTTTTGTTTGTTTGTCTGTTTGGGGTGAAATTCACATAACATATTAAAATGAACCATTTTTAAGTATACAAGTCAGTGGCATTTAGTACATTTACAATGTTTTGCAACCACCACTTCCATCTAGTTCCAAAACAGTTTCACACCCCCAAAAGGAAATTCTGTACCCATGAAGCAGTCACTTCCCATTCTCCCCTCCCTCCAGCCCCTGGCAACCACCCAACTGTTTTCTGTCTCTATGGCCTTACCTATTTTGCCCCTACCTTATAAATGGAGTCCTATGACATGTAACTTTTTGAGTGTGGCTTCTCTCACTTAGCATAATGTTTTCAAGGTTCATCCAGATTGTAGCATGAATTAGTACTTCATTCCCTTTTAAGACTAAAGACTTGGATTGTTTCACTCTTGGGCTATTTTGTGACTCTTGTGAATAATGCGGCTGTGAACGTGACTGTGCGTGTGTTTGAGTTCCTGTTTCCAACAATTTGGGGGCATGTACCTAGGAGCGGAATTGCTGGATCATATGGGAATTCTGTTTTAGTGTTTAGGGAACTGTCATTGTTTTCCAAAGCAGCTATACCATATCGCATTCCCACCAGATATAAGCAAGGGCCCTGAGGCAGGGAAAGGTGGTTCAGCGCTAAGTTGGGAAGGGTGGAGAACCAGTGGGAGCATGAGAGATGTTACTGCTGGTGACGGGCCATGGTGTGGGGGCCGCAGCCTTGCGTTACCTGCAAGTGGGTCCCCGGGCATGAAAGGCCACGCCCCCATGCCGGCCTTCTTGTTGCCTTCCCAGCCCCAAAGGGCAGCTCGTCTGAGATACTTTGGCTCATCCCAGTGTCTTGCAGCCTCTCAAACCAGAGGGCTGGGTGGCGGGGACGGGGAGGGGCGCCATCAGGGGCACCAAGTCTGAGATTCCAGGACGCAGGCCTGTGACCCCCTCATAGTGACTCTTGCGCAGTCCCCAAAGCAGGCTTGTAAGCTTGAGTCTTGCTGACCCACCTGCGCCCTCATCCTCTCAAGCTCATGGGGGACAAGTTTGGGGGGCATGCATGGCTCAGCCCTGTGCTCTCCCCTCCCTGGTGAGCTTGGCACTAAAGAGCCCTGGCCAGCCTTCTGGAGCTTTGAGAACAATTTGTCCTGCACACAGAGTCCTGACCCCAGGACCTGAGTGTACCTGAGCCCCGTCTACAAGAGGAAGCTTGTACCAGCTCTGAGTTACATAAGGACATCTTTGGAATTTGGCTTCCTCTGAAATGAAATGGGAAAACTACACTCAAACAAGCAGGTATGGGAATTCAATAGGAGGGAAACTCCCTTAGGGTCATCTCTGGGTCAGTGTGCTTTGAGTGTTGGTTTATTCACGCAGCAAATGGTGCTGGCACCTACTCTGTGCCAGGCCTCGTGGTGGGAGTGCAAGAGCAGATGGCCAGTAAATGCTTGGGGGGAGAAGGAGGGGAGGGGCAAAGAGGGAGAAAGCCAGCAAGAGAGGGACGGAGGGAAGGAGGAAGGAAGGAAGGAAGGAAGGAAGGAGGGAGGGTGGAAGGAAAGGAAAGAAGGAGGGAAGAAGGAAGGAAGGAAAGGAAGGAAGGAAGGAATGGAGGGAAGGAAGGAACGGACAGAAGGAGGAGGGAAGGAGGGAGGGTGGAAGGAAAGGAAGGAAGGAAAGAAGGAAGGAAAGGAAGGGGTAAGGAAAGAAGGGAGGGAGAGAGGGAGGAAGGATAGACGGGCAGAAATACCCTCACGGAGCTCACGTCTGCGCCCATAGTCATGTGACTAAGTATGGTCTAGCTCAGGGCTGGTCAACAGAAGAATAATGTGAGCCACAAACTTTATTTTAAATTTTGTGGTCGCCACATTCAAGTGGAAAAGAAACAGGTGAAATTAACTTGTAGAATGTATTTTCTTAAACTCAGTATATCCTTTCAACATGTAATCAGTACAAAAAGTTACTGAGACATTTTCCATATCTTTTTTTGGTATATAAGTCTTCCAAGTCCAGTGCCGTTTACACTTACAGCGTATCTCAGTCTGGGCTATGCACATATGAAGTGCTCCCCAGCCCCAAAGGGCTCACGGCACCTAGGGGCCACGGTGTAGGGTGAGAGGTGCCCCCGATGAGATGCCCACTGTCCACTGTAGACACCTGTATCAAGGTCAAGGAAGACTCAACTGAGGTGGTACATTGAGTCTTGTATTCATTCACTCATTTAATCTTCGTCTTGTGATTATTGAATGTCTCCTACAATGGTGTGAGAGCTGGGCAGGGATTTGGCTGGTGGGCAGAAGGGAAGAATATTCCAGACTGAGGGGAGGGCAGATTGCTGGAAGAGGGCAGAGCTGGTGTCTTGTTCACTGCCGGATGCCCACACCTGGCACGGAGCTGGTGCCTGGTGAAGATTTGTGGAGGGGAGACGGGGGTGGAGGAGTGGGGTGTTTCTAGAGCCCAGGAGACACAGGAAGGAATGAGGACAGAGGAGTCTGGAACATTCGAATCACTGGGAGGGCTTGTCAAACTGCAGATCGCTGGGCCCTCCCCTGAGGTTCCTGATTCAGTAGGTGTGAGGGAGAGCCACAGGGTTTACGTTTCTAGCAAATTCCCCGGTCCTGCTGTTGCTGCTGGTACACACTGTGAAGGCCTTGGGGCTTGCCCACGGACAGTGTGAAGGCAGTGGAGAGCCATGAGAGGTTTTTGAGCAGGAGAGAAGCACCTTTAGGAAACCGTGGGTGGCCGCTGGGGGCGGGGGATGGCCGTGTCCTCCCCACTTGTCTCTAGCCAGGTCAGTGGTACCTTAGCTCAGGAGGGTGCCTCAGGACCCATTCCATTCTCACACAGTAGGGATGCCTGGGTTGTGTCCCTACAACTAGAAAGAGACCCAGGCGATGCCTGACTTGTTTTTAGCACTGAGGGCGGTGGGGAGTCGAAGTCCTTAGTCAGCTGCAGGATTCAGTGTAGACTTTCTGTGGTCAACAGAGATCTGACTGTCTGGGGTTGTGGGGCGGCGCTCAGGTTGGGGCACTGGAGGCCTGGGCTGGTAGCTGGCTGGTCCTGGCTCAGGGTTCCTCAGGAAGTTGTAGTTGATATGTCACCAGGGCTCGTGCCATCTGAGGGTGTGAGTGGCGGTGGAGGTTCTCATTCCACAGTGGCTCTCTGACCGTGGCTCTCACCGTGTCTCTCACCGTGGTTCTCACTGTGGTTCTCACCGTGGCTCTCTCACTGTGGCTCTCTCACTGTGGTGCTCTGACCATGGCTCTCTCACTGCATCTCTCTCACTGCAGCTCTCTCACGTAGCTGGCGGTAGGAGGTCTCAGTTCCTCACGACGTGGTCTTTCCATAGGGCTGCCTATGTGTTGTCCCAACATGGCAGCTGCTTCCCCAAGAGTGAGTGATCGGAGGAGCAAGACCGAGCCCACCGTATCTTTTGTGACCCAGCCTCGGAAGCCACACTCCTTCCCATGGTGCCTCATGCCAGTCAGCTCTGGTCAATGCGAAGCCTGGGAGGAAGGGAGGTGTGGGCAGCATTTGGAGACGGGCTGCCACACCCAGGCTGCCCTTTGCCTCTATCTTGTGGTCATCCCACCAGATTGCCAAAGGGGCTTACAGCCTGGAGCCACCATTGGGTGGCCTAGAGCATGAACACTGGGTTCCACATTCCTGTGGGCGGCTCGTGTGTGGGGAGGGCCAACTAAGTCATGTTGTCATTGCTGTTGTTACTATCATCATCAATACTTTATAATCTCCCTCTCAGATAACCTGATGCGATTATAACTCCTCTTTTACAAATGGGGGAAACTGAGGCTCAGATAGAGATGACATGCCTGGGATCAGGTCACTGGCTAAAGGGGTCTGAATTCTTAGCCACCACACCTGTGTTTGCCTGCCAGGTGCCATGCTTAGGTGGCTTGCCTGTCCCCCGACGGTGCCTTCTAGTGTCCTCTCTCCAGGGTGGGAATGATTGTAGCAAAGGTCAGACTAGCCCTTTGATGCCTCTGGCTTAGAGCCTGGTGCCGGACGTGCTGGCAGAACAGGAAACAGGAAGGTTCCGGGCTGCAGATCTCCTGGCACTGGAGACCTGGGGTCCAGCTTAGCTCCGAGACCTGTGTTGAAATGGTTACGGCAGAGCAAGCATGGAGTTCAAGGGTGGGGCTCCTGGAGTCTCTGCCACCTGCGTGGTTTGATTTGCAAGTTGATTAGACTCGCTGGGACTCAGTAAAGCAGGAGCAATCAGAGAGGCTGCCCCCCTTCTAGCCCGGGGCTCTTGTAGGCGTTTGGTGAGCTGATTCCCGCTGCGTGCTAGGCACGCACACGGGGTTCCCAGCACACATGTTCTTGCCGTCCCTGGCTTGTTAGGTGCTGGTATGTTTGCTCTCTGTTCCCACATCTGGCTGAGTCCTGGGGACAGGACAGTTGGGGACACTCCATTTT
>CM053576.1:19600307-19625513 GCA_028646485.1 Cryptoprocta ferox | reverse complement strand
GCCCGCCCCCCCCCCCCCCACCACCGATGCGTATTTCCGATGGCCTCCTGGGAAAGAAGTCTCAAATCCAGACCCCTGACTGCCGTCTGGGGTCTGGCCGGGACCCTGCCGTTGAGTCTCTTTCCGAGTCAGTGCGGTAGCCACCGCCGATGTGGTAGCTGGCCCCGGACTCTCCCTATTCATCTCCTGCGGGGGTGCTTCTGTTTCGTACCAGTCTGGTGAATCTAGGGGCTCCTCTTCTGGGTGGTGTCTTTAAATACGGTTCTCAAAATCCCAGCATTGTAAAGGGAACCAGTTATGTTAAAACATGGCCACCAAAATATTCTTAAATGTGTTATGTAGAAACTTCATGAATTCACGAAACAGTAAAAAAAAAAAAAAAAAACAACCTGCAGTTTCGGTGGGTGACAGAGTCACGGTCACCTGCTAATTCTGTGGATTTTCCCCATGTCCCCCCTAGAAGGACATGCTGTGTTTCATTTCAAGATTGGTGAGAATAAATGTGTAGTTTTTTTCCTCCTTTCAAGTTTATGGACCTCCCCCCAGTTGTGCCCAAGACTGTTTGATCTGACAGACATTCTATAGAACACACCACTGTCACCTTTTTAAACACTGTTAAGTAACTCTCAGTAACACTTAGACTTTTAGTCAGAAGTTCAGGCTATAGAATGTCTGTCTGGGTCCTTTTACCTCAGTTTACTCAACTTGCCATTCAAAAGTTATATATTCGTTAATTCATTCATGCCTGTGACAAAAATTCCTTAAGCATGGAGCCCTGTGCTGCAAACACAGCAAACACAAAGTAACAGAGACCCTGGTCAGATAGGTGGTCTGGGCAGGGGGGCATCAGCAAGGGAGGTGATTCCGGCCAGACCTACAGGATAAGACAGAGCCAGGCCACTGAGCAGTTGCAGGCAGACAGGTGGATGGTAGGGAGTTCCGGTGTAGAGGAACAGAATATGTAATAATAACCTCTTCTATTTTAGTGCCTGCTGGGCCCCAGGCAGGAATGGCCATTGGTCTTTGGGCCAGTGCAAGGTGTATGTGTTTACTGGGCCTGGGACACAATGACCTGTGGGCATGTCTGTCTACTCCCTTCCCCGGCAGGCCCTGGAGAGCAGGAGCCATGCCTCGTCCATCTGCCCTGCCACCCCTCCCGCCTTGGGGCCTAGGCCCGGGTGCTGACTCAGTCCCCCCTTCCCCATACAGGCATCACCCAAGAGAAAATCAACGAGATGCGGGCGGCCCCTGAGCAGCAGATGATTGCAGACATCCACTGTATGATCGCAGCGGGCCAGGACCTTGACTGGATAGATGCCCAGGGGGCCACACTGGTGAGCAGATGGGCCAGGCAGGTTTGGGCAGGGGGAGGGGGTGGTCAGTATCAGAATCAAGACCAGCTGCGGCCGCAGTGGGTCAGCCCCTGGTGGAGGTTAAGCTTATACAGTCGGGGCCTGTCTGTGGCCTTGACCCTCCTCCAGACCTGCTCTGGGGCCAAAGTTGGCCCTGGAATATGTAGTCAGCAGAGCAGGGCTCAGCCCCTTCGAGAATCTGGCCACTTTCAGTTGGAGCTGGGAGTCAGGGGCCCTGCTGGCCACCTGTTCTGTGTCTGCATTCCTCCTTTACCTCAAGCTCCAGGTGTCCATCCTGAGTTCATTATGTCCCCCTCCTCCAGGGGTGTCTCCCACTTAGAGACTGTCCATCATGCATCCACTTGTCATGCCATCTTGCTTCACACCATCCATTCCCCTGCCTTAGGGTCTCCTCTCCTGCCCCTCCACCTTGCCTCATCAGCACCCCCTAATCTCTCTGCCAATAGCCTCTCATCTGGGTTCTTTGACTTTTGAGACACCCCCCCCCCCAGTCATCCATCTGTCCATTGGTTCATTCATCCATCCAGTCAACACACACACCTCTCTGCCAGATGCTTTACTAGACTTCGGAGAACTAGACCGATGAACCTTCTCTCTCAGATCTGCCTGATTGGCTCCATTCGTCCTTTCGGCTCAACTGTCAGTGGTTGGAAACCTTGACATCTCTTCATAGGCTTTCATAGGACAACGCAGCCTAGTACTGGGGAGGGCCTGCTTCTGAGGCTCTAAACTGAAGACAAGAGTATGGTCTTGGAAACCCATAGGCCCCCCCAACCCTTGCTGATGGCTGGGCCCTGACCTAGGCTTAGGGTCCGTGTTGGTCATGAGTACTTAGGAGTCTCAGAATCCTGAGCTCACCAGCTGGGGCTCACTAGCTAGACCCCTCACTGTCCCTCAGGCCTGACCTGGTGGCCCAGGAGTGGTTACTGGGCTTCTCCCACCTGGTTCCTGAGCCCCGCCCTCTGCCTCATGCCTTTTCCTGCTAACTGGGTCTCTGCCGAACCCAGCACTAAAATATAGAGTCAGGTAGTGAGACAGAACACTGCAGTAGGAAATCAAAGCCAAGCTGTCCCAGGGCATGGCCCATGCTGGCTAGAGCTCCTTTGGGTGTGTGGCTGGGCCCTTCTCCTTTTGGGCTGAGGCTGGCCTCAGGGTGGCCCAGACACATGGGCCAGGCCCCTCCTAGGTCTCAGATCTTCCCAGTAAAGTGGGGATACTAACAGCACCTTCCTCACCAGGTTGTTTTGGGAGGAACAAATGAGATTCTGCAGGTAGGTGCTTAGCACAGAGTCTATAAACTCTTAATAGATATTAGTGATTAATTTTTTAAAGTTTATTTATTTATTTGTGTGTGTGTGTGTGTGTGAGGGAGAGAGAGAGAGAGACAGAGAGAGAGAGAGAGAGAGAGAGAGAGAGTGCGAGAGCGCTCAGGAGAGGGACAGAGAGAGGGAGAGAGAATCCGAAGCAGGTCTGTGCTGTCAGCGTAGAGCTTGATGCGGGGCTTGAACCCACGAACTGTGAGATCATGAGCTGAACTGAAACCAAGAGTCAGATGCCTAACCAACTGAGCCACCCAGGCACCCCAGTATTATTGTTATTACTAGCAATATCACTATCCCTTTTTGTTCTCAGCCGAGTATGGGGCCCCACAGTTTGTAATGTCTGGCTGGCCTGCTAGGTGTCATTCTCCACAACAGGCGAACATCACACATTTATAAATCAGATGATTATTCTAATTTTCATGTATGCCTGTACCAGATCGCACCCTGGGTTTATTCTGCAAATTAAAAAATAAAGGAAAACCTCTATTTGCCAAAACTCATAGCAACCTTACCCCGGATGAGGCAGCATCTGGCTATCAGGGCTGTGTTCTCAAGGGCCACTTCCTGGGGCTGTGCCTTCTCTGTCCCACCAACTGGAGCTCCATGGCCCCAGATCTCAACCCCGGCCCCGCCCCCTGAGCTCTCTGGTTTCCTCCCTAGCAGCCTTCTGGTGGCATCCTTGGGATCTCACCTCTGTCTCCCACCTTGGCTGGGCAGTTGGTTTCTCTTCCCCTCATCTCCTTACTCCTTCATCTCTTCCTATGGTGCACCTTACCATAACTCACGGCCCTCCAAGACAATCACTTACCGAGTGTTTGTCATGTGCTAAGCACTTTACGTATTTTCTGGAGATCAAGCAGATGGAATATTTGAGGACTGCAAGGCGGTGTCCATCCCCAGAGGCCTTGAATGGTGCTGGGTAGAAGAGTTGTGGCCTCAACATGAGGCTTTGCCTTGTTGGATGTATTGGTTACCTATTGTTGTGTAACAAGTGACCCCAACACTTAGCATGTTAGAACAACAATAAATATTTGTTATCTCACAGGGTTTCTGTGGGTAGGGAATTGGGAACAGCTTCACTGGGTAGCTCTGGTTGGGGCCTCTGATGAGGTTGCAGCCATCTGAAGACTTGACTGGGGCTGGAAGATCCACTTCCAAGATGGCGCACTCACATGGCTCACAAGTTAGTGTTGGCTGTTGGCAGGAGGCTTTGGTTTTTCACCTCCGTACAACCTCTCTTCAGGGCTGCTTAGGGGTCTGCACTCATGAGGGCTGATTTCCCCTAGAGTGATTGAGCCAAGAGAGCATAAGGTAGAACCAGCAATGCCTCGTATGACCTCACCTCAGAACTCACACACCACCACTTCACAGTGTTTTATTTGTTAGAAGTGACTTGTTCTGGCCTACATTCAAGGGGAGAGGAGTTAAACTTCATCTCAGGGAGGTATGTCAAAGAGTTTGTAAACATTTTAAAACCACCATGTTGGGCCTCTGAAACCCCTTCCTCAGAGCGCAGCACATGATAGGGACTCAGTAAGTACTGTTGCCTTAACCACAGGGGCTCTCAGACCCACCACAGGATGAAGAGTGGCCTTAATAATACTTTGTAATGTGGCTGGATTTCCAACTCATTCTATTCCATTCACCGCCCCCAGGAAGGTGCTGGGATTTGGGAAGAAGTGGGACTGGCGCCCATAGGGAATGCTCACTTTCCTCCTCTCCTTCAGCTGCACATAGCTGGAGCCAACGGATACCTGCGGGCAGCCGAGCTCCTCCTGGACCATGGAGTACGTGTGGACGTGAAGGACTGGGATGGCTGGGAGCCCCTGCACGCGGCCGCCTTCTGGGGACAGGTAACTCTCCACCATTGGGCTGGGAAGGAGGGTACACAGGACCAGCCCAATGTCGTTTGGGCTGGCAGTTGGTTCACAAGACCCACCTAAGGTGTTGACTACAACTAGTTTGTGGGATAGGAAAGGACCTTGAGAGTTTGCAGAAACTTTTGACAAGTTGTGTCCTAAGAAGATGACCATCAAATTTGCCAAATTAGAAAATTCCTCACTTTTCTGATTTGAGTAGTTTCTCCCTTTGTTTCCCAGATGCAAAACTCTGATTACAGCTTTTCTGTCCCCCCTTAGATACCTGGCAGCTCTCGATTTACAGCTGACTCCTTCTTCTGTTCCTTGGCATGGCCCAGGCATATTGGGGGAGGTGTCAAGCCCATTGTGTGGCCAGGATTCCTGGCTCCAGGGTGCAGAGCTTTCCCTGGGAACCCGCTCTGCCCCATCATTCTTTATGTCATATCCTGAGAAACATTGGACATTCTTGTACCTCCCAGGCTTTTTCAGCCCCAGGGGAACGTGGGCTTCTTCCTGTGTTTCAGATGCAGATGGCAGAGCTCTTGGTGTCCCATGGGGCCAGTCTCAGTGCAAGGACATCCATGGATGAGATGCCAATAGGTAAGTCCAGCATAAAAGCTAGTACACACATAGGTACTCATTAATTATTTGATGGATAGTGGGATAATTGGATAAATATACAGTTGGCTAGATAGTGGATTGGTGTGTGGATGGATAGGATGAATGAATAAATTAATGAAGGGTAGATTAATATGCTGATGGACAGCTGGATGGATGGATAGATACATGTATGGGTAAGTGGACGAATGTATGGATGGAAGGTTGGATGGATGGATGGATGGAAGGTTGGATGGATGGATGGATGGGTGGATGGTTGGATGGATGGGTGGATGGATGGATGAGTGAATGGATGGATGGATGGATGGATGGATGGATGGATGGACTGATGGGTGGCTGGCTGGCTGGATGAACGGACAGATGCTGGATGGCTGGATGGTTGAATCAATGGATGAATAAGTAGATGGGTGGGTAGAGGATGAATCTATGGATGGATGGCTGGGTCAGTGAACAAGAAGATAGATGAATGAAATGATTAGGTGGATTGAACGGGTAGGTATATACAATTTGATATACATACAATTTTGGGCTTAGGCTACATAGGGTACTTGCTTGTTTCTCTTCATACTTCTTGTATCACTGGAGAGTTGATGACACCTGTTGGAAACTACAAGGGGGATGGATCTTCCCATAGGTGGGAACCTTAGGAGTTGTGACTGTACAGACCTTGGGGTTCCTGTTGTTAGCCTCTAAGGATTGGGGTGTAGCCCAGGAAGTAAGGCTGGCATTGTTTTCTTTCCACCTGGGATGCCCCGAAAGATGCTGGAAGTTCTCAGTGTGTTGGGGTGGCAGCTTACTGTGGCCTGGAGGGCCCTTGGGGGGCCACTGGCCCCTGCGCTGCTTCCCACAACAGCCTCCTCTGCCCCTTCAGACCTGTGTGAGGAAGAGGAGTTCAAAGTCTTGCTTCTGGAGCTAAAACACAAGCACGATGTGATCATGAAGTCACAGCTGAGACACAAATCATCCTTGAGCCGGAGGACATCCAGCGCGGGGAGCCGCGGGTGAGTCAGGGCCGGCCAGCCTTGGCCCCCTCCGGATGCCCTGCTTGTGGCACCTGGGCGCAGCCTCCTAGCATCTCCTCTCTCCCCTCAGGAAGGTGGTGCGGCGAGCCAGCCTGTCGGACAGGACCAACCTGTACCGGAAGGAGTATGAGGGGGAGGCCATACTGTGGCAGCAGCGGAGTGCGGCCGAGGAGCAGCGGACCTCCGCCTACAACGGGGACATCAGGGAGACCAGGACAGATCAAGAGAATAAGGACCCAGTGAGTGGCTTCATGCCCTACCTCGGTGTCAGCCACTGACTTGGGAGGTGGCCAGGACCCCAGCCTGGTCTTGCCTCTACATCTCGGAGCGTTCCGAGGGAGGGTAGCTGGGCAGTGCCCTTCAATCAGCCGGATGCCATCTGATGCTGGTGGTGCCTGTGGTTAATGAGGCGATCCCAGGGGGTGTGAGAGTCAGAGCCGGGATCTTTGGCACACAGTAGGGTCTCATAACAGACAGGAAATAATTGCCACGTGCTTGCTTATGCTCCAGCTAACCTAGTTCTGGGCTTCCCAGAAGAGAGGTTCAGTACAAGCAACCACCCTGGGAGCTAAAGGCACTAAAGCTTTTAGGGGAGAAAAATAACAAGATGTTGACCATTGTGTTTGCATAACACATCCGGTTGGAAGACGTTTTGTTGAAAAACTGAGTAGGGTACTGGTAGGACCTCCAAGAAGCCTGCTCCAGGAGTAGCCAGTGGTCTGGGCATTAAACTTTCTTTTTTTTTTAAATGTTTGTTTGTTTTGTTTGTTTGTTTGTTTCTTTATTTTTTATTTATTTGTTGAGAGAGAGTGTGAACGGAGGAGGAGCAGAGAGACAGGGAGACAGAGGATCTGAAGTGGGCTCTGTGCTGACAGTAGAGATCCCAATGCGGGGCTCGAACTCACGAGCTGCGAGATCATGACCTGAGCCGAAGCTGGATGCCTAACCGACTGAGCCACCCAGGCGCCCCATGGGCATTAAAATTTCTTAAAGGGATGATGCTCTATTGGTTTCCTAGGACTGCTGTATGTGTCACATTACCACAAACTCAGTGGCTCAGAGCAGCAGACATTTATTCTCTCATGGTTCTGGAGGCCAGAAGTCTGCAGTCAAAGTGACAACAGAGTTGGTTTCTTCTGGGGGTTCTGAAAGGGAATCTTTCCCTGCCTCTCTCCTAGCTTCCGGAGGCTCAGGCATTCCATGACTCCGGTCTCTGCTGCTGTCTTCAATTGGCCTTCTTCCTTGTGTGTGTGTCTCTGTTTTCTCTTCGTAGAAAGACAGCAGTTGTTGGATTAGGGCCCACCCTAATCCACTCTGACTTCATCTTATTTTAATGTATCACATCTGCAAAGACCCCACCTGCAACTAAGGTCACATTCAGAGATGTGGGTTGGCCATGACTTTTGGGAGGACACAACTTGACTTAGTACCGATGTGATCAGGTTTCACGCATGGCTCCTGTCTCGCTGTGTGGGGCCAGCAAGTTTGGGGCCAGAGCAGAATTGCTGGGGACAAAAAAAGGAAGAGGCTGACCATACCAGCGGTGGTCTCTGCCTTTTTGGTTCTTCCACCAACCGTGAGCAGTGGAAAACATTTCTACAGAGCATGGCTTTGGCAGATGTGAAACGATTAGCTGCCCAGAGTACCCACCTGTCTCAGTGGGAGCCTGCTTCCCAGCCGGACCAGAGAGGTCACATGCAGGCTTGTCTCACCAGCAGGTGACAGTGCCTGCTGAAGGGAATCCCGTCGAAGCCTTGGCTGGGGACAGAGAAGGCACCTCGGAGGCTTTGTTCTGCCTACTCCCTAAGCTTGGGGGTTGGGGAGAAAAGATCTGTAGACTGAAATCAAATCACATTTGAGATGCCTTTCAGCTATGAATTATGTATTTTTCCTTTGTGAGTTGGATTTATGTACGGTTAAGTACACAAATTTTAAATGGGTTTTTCAGTGGACTCTTACACATGTGTACCCTCCGTGAATGTGTAGAGCATTTTGATCACCCCAGAACCCCAGAAAGCTCCCAGGTTCTCTCTTCCAGTGGTCCTCGCTCCCCAAAGAGAGATGCTACCTAACTTTGAGCGGTGAAGGTCAGTTTTGTGTCTGCATCTGCATACGAATGGACCCAGATAGCAGGTAGTCTTTGCTCTCCAACTTCCTTCTCGACTGTGAGATTCATCCGTGTACAGGCATGTAGCGGCAGTTCATTCTTTTTCATTACTCTGGACAGTTCTGTTGTTTAACTAGGCTACAACGCGTGTGTCCCTTCTCCTGCTGGTGGACATTTGGGTTGTTTCAAGTTTGGGGCTGTTGTGAGTAAGCTGCTCAGAACATTCTTACCCATGTCTCTTGGTGGGCACAAGCACTATTTTCTGTAGGCTCTATACCCAGGAACGCAGAATGAGTCATGGGGAGGCTACAAAAGATGCCGCCAAGCACTTTTCCAGAGTGATAGTACCGATCTACTCTCCCAACAGTGCTCAAGAATTGTGAGCGCTTCTTGCCGGTCCTTGGTGTACTCATTCCTTTCCATCTGAGCCATCCTGGTGGGGTTGCTGTGGTAGCTCGCATTTTATTTTATTTTATTATTTCATTTCATTATTTCATTGCATTTTTAAATGTTTATTTTGAGAGATAGAGAGAGAGTGGGGCAGGGACAGAGGGAGAGAGAGAAAGAGAGAATCCCAAGCAGGTTCCACTCTCAGTGCAGAGCCTCACATGGGGCTTGAACTCATGAACCGTGAGATCATGACCTGGGCTGAAATCAAGGGTTGGATGCTTAACCGACTGAGCCACCCAGGCGCCCTTCGCATTTTAAATTTGTGTTTCCCTGCCGGCGGATGGTGGTGAACACATTTCCATGTGCTTATTGGCCGCCCGGTTATCTTCTTTTGTGCAAAGTCTGTTCTTCTGCCCCTTTTTGTTGGGCTGCTTATCTTTTCCTTACTGATTGGTGGGAGAAAAGACTGAGATTCTCAAAGACTCATGGAAGCAGCTCTTCCTCCTTCACACGTGTCCCTGTGTGTGTTCAGATCTCACAGGCCCAGGACTCTGCCTCAAGTGCTCAGCTGGTGTGGAGTCCTGTAAATCCTTAGCCCTGCAGGGAATAGGGCGGGGAGGGGCGGGGGGAGGGGGTTGGCCCGGGACTGTTGATAATTTCTATGGCTTTCTCATCAGGCTGCAGTTCATCTGGGGGTTAGTTGAAGGCAAAACAATGGGCTAATTTGCCTCCGGGGCTGGGGTTTCAGGCCTGGGGAGAGACAGCAGCTTAAAGTTTTGTATCTATTTTCTTTACTTCCAGAATGGCCCTGGAAAAGAGGCGTTTCAGAAGCAGGCTGTCTTCCAGGGCCCCAGATCCCTGTCCCAGCCCCGGGGTAAAACAGGGAGATCGCAGGCCCCGGGTACAAAGCCCACAAGTCCTTCCTTTTTCTTAACCTCCACCTTTCAAGGCTTTAGGTACTGACAAGACTCTGATGGTCTCTAAGGTAGACATTCTCCAAGTGTGGTCCCTGGACCAGCAGCAGTGGCATCACCTGGGAACTTGCTAGAAATGCAGATTCTCAGGGGCCCCTGGGTGGCTCAGTCAGTTAAGTGTACGCCTTTGGCTCAGGTCATGATCCCACAGCTTATGAGTTCAAGCCCCGCGTTGGGCTCTGCGCTGACAGCTTGGAATCTGGAGCCTGCTTCACATTCTGTGTCTCCCTCTCTCTCTGCACTTCCCCAGCTCATGTTGTCTGTATCTTTCTCAAAAAAAAAAAAAAAAAAATTAATAAATAAATAAAATAAAAAAATAAAATAGAAATGCAAATTCTCTGGCCTCACCCCGGAGGTACTGAATCATAAACCCTGGGCTCTGGGTTTAACTAGCAATCTGTGTTTTAACTAGCCTTCCAGGGGATTCTGGTGCACACAGGAGTTTGAGAACCATGTATCTGGGGGAGCGTTTGCTCAGCTTGACCCGGAAGTCAGGTTTCTGCCAAGACTCTATCCCGTTAGCCCCCAGGGCTGGCGTTGGCACACGCCTTTGGTGGAGCTGAGTGACGGAACAAGCGCATGTCTGAACCAGTAGTTCACAAACTTAACTGTATAAGAAAAATCACCTGGGGCAGTGTTTTTGGTTTTGTTTTTTCAAAATTCTGATGTCTAGGTTGCAACCCAGACAAATGAAATCTGAATCTTTGCGCCTGGTGCCCAGGCATTGTACTGGTGTATTTCAAAAGAAGCGAATAGACTTGATGTTTTGGAGAAGTTGTCGTTTATAGAAAACACACCTAGAAAGTACATACGGTTTTCACACACTGCCCTCCCCATCATGTCCCCCGATTTCCATGGGTAGTAACATCTTACGTTAGTGTAGTTAGGTATGTTATCATTGATGAGCCAATACGGATATATAGTTTACGTCAGGGTTTACTCTGGATGGTGTACATTCTATGGATTTTGACAAATGAGTAGTGTCATAGATCCATCGTTAAACTATCATACAGAATACTCTCACTGCCCTAAAAATCCCTAGTGCACCTGTTCGTCCCTCCCCCATCCCCTGGCGACCTCTCATCTTTTGACCATCTCCGTGGTTTTGCCTTTTCCAGAATGTCATAAAACTGGAATCCACACCATGTAGCCTTTTCAGATTGGCATTGTGCATTTCAGGTGATTCCATTGTGCACCCATCCTGAGAACTAGTATTTTAGATCCCTGCTACTCAAAGCATCAGTCGTGAATTTCTTAGAAAAACGCTGAAATTCAAGTCCCAACCCAGACCTGGTGATTCAGTGTGCGCATTTTAACAAGAGCCCCAGGTGACTCATATGCACATGGAGTCAGAGAAGCACTTATTTAGACAGTGAAGAATGGTCTTTTTCCAGGACCATTCCGGAAGTAAAGAAAATAGATTTCAAGCTGCCAAAAAAAAAAAAAAAAAAAAAAAAAAAGCCCCAAATGTGGCTTCAATCTGCCTGTGTCGTTCGGAAGGAGCCGTTAAAAACAAAAAGAATATGCACACATACATGGAAGCTTCCTATGGAAACCGGCCCCTCACCTTACCATGTTTTAGCCCAATTCTATATTTCTTGGAGATCTTTCCAAGAAATGGGAGATTCTTGGAATCTCAAGTCAGCGCGTGAAGATTGCCTTCATTCTTTTTACCAGATGCAGAACATTTCAGCACAAGTACTTGCCATAATTTTCCAACTGCCTGATGGTGACTTCCAGGCTTTTCTCCCCAAGGGGAACATACATCTGTGAAATGAAGTCCTAGAAATGGGCTGGCGGGTGCAGTCTGCACAGCATACATAAAACCAATTTTTGTTTGGTGGGGTGGGGGAGGGGGTGATGTGATATTGTCCCCCAAAGAGATTGTGGCAGTTTATATACCTGCCTGTTTTCCCATACTCTTGCCAACGCGGAGGCATAACACAATTTAAAAATATTTGTCAGTGTGATAGGTAAAAATATTTTGTTGATTTAATTTTTATGTTCATTAGTTGTTAGTGAGACTGAATATCTTCTCCTGTGTTTATATGCTATGTATATTATTATTATTGCTGGGAGCCACACATTAGTGTCCTTTGTTGTTGTTTTTTTCTGTTGGGTAGTTGGGCTTTTATTTTTTTTTAATTTTTAAAGTTTTTATAAAAAAGTCTTGATTTATTTTGAGAGAGAGATAGAGGGCAAGTGAGGGAGGGGAAGAGAGAGAGAGAGAGAGAGAGAGAGAGAGAGAGAGAGAGAATCCCAAGCAGGCTCTGCCCTGATAGCAGATGCAGGGCTCGAACTCACAAACGATGAGATCATGACCTGAGCCAGAATCAAGAGTCGGACGCTTAACCAGCTGAGCCACCCAGGCACCCCTGGGCAGTTGAGCTTTTTAAAATGGACTTTTAAGAGTTCTTATTTATTTGGGAAATTAGTCCCGTTTCTGTCATATATGTTGCAAATATTTTTTATGTGCCTTTTGACTTTATTTATGGTGAGTTTTGCTATGCCTTACATTTTTGTTGTCACCAAATATAGCCACCTTTTAGTGCCTAGTGTTTAGGCAGCGGCTCCTTTTAAAGTTCTTGTTACCCCGGGATTTCTGGGTTGGAATTTCTGCTGTTTGGAGTGGATATTTGCTGGGAATACAGAAGAAAGATTACGGAGGACCAAAAACTCAGCTAGAAATGGCTTACACAAAACAAGAATTTATCAGCTCATGTCACTGCGAAGTCCGGGGTCGACTGGATGCTGGGGCTCAAGGTGCACCTCTTCAGTCTGCCTTTATGTCAGCGGCACCGTCGAGTGGACCCTTTGACACCCTGTCTCCCCCAGCCCCCAGCCTCTATCCCTGTCACCTCCCTCGGGCTCTGCATACACAGAACTTCTCTTTCCCAGTTGTTCTGACACAAATCCCAGGGTTGAGTTTTGTGAAATCAGTTGCAGCCAAGAACCAATTCCTGCAGTGAATCTGCCGCCTGGCCACGCCTGGGGTTGTGGTCCAGTCCCTATGGCAAGGATGGGGATTGGCCAGCTCCTCCAAAACGCATAGATCGGCGAGTCCCCTGATGCAGAAGAGTGGGTCCCATGAGCCCAGTTGGGAAAATGGAGGGAGGACAGGTCCAGACACTAAGGCCCTCGGGAGACAGGCAAGTGGGGAGTGGGTTCGGATCCTCTAACTGGCTGGTAATGTTGTCCTTCTCTCCCTCAGAACCCCCGGCTGGAGAAACCCGTGCTGCTCTCCGAATTTTCTACCAAGATCCCACGAAGTGAAATGGACGGGCCTGTGGAGAATGGCCTCCGGGCTCCAGTCAGCACCTACCAGTATGCACTGTCCAACGGAGATGTCTGGAAGGTGCATGAGGTGCCTGACTACAACATGGCCTATGGCAGCCCCGGTATGGCCGATGCCCCGTCGCCCTGGGGTGGCTACAAGGAACAGAGTCCCCAGACCCTTCTGGAGCTGAAGCGGCAGCGGGCTGCAGCCAAACTGCTCAGTCATCCCTTCCTGAGCACTCACCTGGGCAGCAGCATGGCCAGGACGGGCGAGAGTAGCAGCGAAGGCAAGGCCCCCTTGATCGGAGGCAGAACTTCACCCTACAGCAGCAATGGAACCTCGGTATATTACACGGTCACCAGCGGAGATCCCCCGCTCTTGAAGTTCAAGGCCCCCATGGAGGAGATGGAGGAGAAAGTCCATGGCTGCTGCCGCATCTCCTAGTCTCTGTGTGACAGAGGAGAGGGATGCTTCGGGGAGGGGTCTCTGGAATCCAGGCCCACCCCGCAGCCCTTGGCTGGGGAGACATCAGAGGGCAGCCTGCGGGGAGGTGGGCTCGGCGTTCCTCTGGAACGTTCCTCTGGAACGCCGAGCCCACCTCTTGCCCAGCAGCCCATAGCGTCGCCACTTCCCACGGCTTTGCTTCCTGCTGCATTGTCTGCCGTCAGAAACAAGGCCCATCGTGGCTTCCTGACTCACCCTGCTGTCAGATTTTGGGAGGGGGAGGGGCTGGGATTCGATTCCAGTTCTCTTGTCGGTTTAGGCTTCCCTGGACCAGGACTCGCATATCACATATCTGCGTGCACGTGCACACACACACACACACACACATACATGCTCAACCATGTGTAGGAGTGACACAGCTGGGCTCATGGGAAGCAGGTGGGACTGAGACTTTGCGGGCTCTTCCCAAGAGGATTGAGGCTAAGACTCCGTGGCATCACCACTGCCAACGTGGCGTTAGCGGCGGGTGGGGGCTGCTGTGAAGCTGAAACCCACAGTCCTGCCCAGGGTCACGTGAGGGCCTGGGCCACCGTCCACATCTGGCAGGGGGAGGTCCACTCTTTGTTCAGAGGAAGCTGTGGACCCACATAGGATCAATGAGATGGGCAATGGCCTGCTCCCCACAGCCTTGGCCAAGCCAGAGGCCAGCTGTGTGACTACCCAGAGGCCGAGGTAGAAAACCAGGCTATTCTATTCCTGGAATAATCCAAATCATATTTTGCTTTTGGATGGAAGTTAGCAAAAATTGGAGGTGAGGGGGGATAAAGTTAGTGTTTCCGAAAGTGCATTTGATAAAAGAATTCTTTTAGGCTGTAAAACTGCCGGTGGGAGGTAACAGAATTTGCTTTCTTGCTTTCTTTCATGGATAGCATCATGATCACCAGGTTTTACTGACTGGTGTTGGAAAAATGAAGCTAAGTGAGGAGCTTTGGTTGGAAGGGCTTTCCAGGGCGAGGAGTGAGTTTGTGTTGTTAATTTCTACAGCCATCTCTGGTGACCTGACAGAGCCCAGTGTCCTGGCCAATCCTTGTGAATATTCAGGTGGTTTCCATCCAGCCTATGTCAGCCAGACTTCCTCAGACTGAGCCATCAGAGTGAGAAACTGCTGGGAGCTCCCACTCCTCCCAGGGTAAATGCTCAGGACCCCCAGGCCAGCTTTTGCCTTTTCTGAAATGCTCAGTGAGACAAGTTGGCCAGATGGCCCTTGTGAAATACTGCCTGGCCCAGGGGCTCCCAGCCTGCTCTCGCGGGAGTGGTGACACCCCAGGGCTGTGAATCCAAGGTGCCCATGGCCAACACCCTGCATTGCATTCAGGAGAGCGGTGATGGGGCTGGAGTTGGGTCTCACTGCAGCCCAACAGTCTCATAGCCCTGACCTCCCTGGTGCTGGGGAGGAAAGACCAAGCTGCCCGCCATCTCTCGACTGCATTTTCTCAAGAGCCCCTTTGAAATTGCTGCCCATGCGTTGGGTACTGTCCACAGGCTCAGCCAAAACCTACTGGTGTACTTAATAAGCTGCAGGGTTGTTCCCTGCTCTGTGCACCTTTTATTTGTCCTAAAACTACCTCCTTAGAGCTCTGAAGGGGCCCACTGGGTCCAGATTCTGGGATTTGGGGGACAAATCTGGGTTTCCTTTAATCTTCTTTCTGAGCCTACAAGAAATTCTCCCTGAGGGGCACCTGGGCCAGGGAGCTGGGGCTGGAGGAGCCCCCTTGTGCCACAATTCCAGTAATGGGGTCTGCCGCTTATCAGCCCCAGTCCCCACTGAGGCCTCCACGGCCCCATCCTAGCCCAGAGAGGGAGCTGGATCCCAGGGGTCTGGCTGATGCTTTCCCAGGAGCAGGGCAGCTGGACCAGAGAGCAGAGGGCTCAGTGGAGCCACTATGCACCTGGTGGCTCCTGGGAGCAGGGAGGGTCACAGCAGCGGGCCAGCCCCACCCCGAGTCCAGGACAGATCCAGTGTAGGGTGGAGGGACAGCTCAGGAGATCTCAGGGAGGGATGCCTGATGCCTCCCGCGCCCCTGGCCTCTGGGGGAGGCTCTCCATTGTGTCGACCCATGGCTGGAGCAGAGCAGAAATGATCAGAACACACATACCTTTGGGCTTTAAAACAGTGTTCAGATTCGACTGACCCTGAACTTCTCTTGAGCCAACTTAAGCTTCAAACAGAAGAGTGCCAAGGGAAGCCCTATGCTCCCAGGAGAGGGCTGTGCAGGTTTTCGGATCTGTAGGCTCAGGGCCCAGAGACTGAAGGCATTTGTTGCCCGCTCTGAGCCCTTCTGGCCACTCCCTCTTTCCCCTCACTTCCTGCCTCCTGGGCCATTCATCTCCCAGCCGGAAAGAAGGCCGGAAGTCCCAGCTGATTCCCCGACAGGAGCCAACGGCAGACTCACGGGCATTTTAGCTCTTGCTTCCAGTCAGGGTAAGCCGTTCCTTGTTAGGGCCATTCCTTGTTAGGGCTTTGAGTACCTGGGAACTCAGCCTTTGGGTCTCCTTGGTGTCGAGGGACAAGGTGGGGTCAGGGTCGTTCATTCATTCGCTCATGTCATTCATTGAGTAGCTGAGACATACCCGGCACTGGGTTAGGCTCTGGGGATAAAGGAGGAACAAGACAGGGTCAGGAGACTCCGTTTTACAGTTCTGATCCCTTGAGGATGAGCATCTGATACCTTGAGGTATCAGGAGCCCCACTGAATTCACCTGAGACAGAGTGACTGCTTCCTGGTCTAGCTTCACCTTGGTTTCTGGCTCTAGAATCTCTAGAGTAAGGAAACCCGTCAGCAGCGAAGCTGCCATCCTGGCCCTCCCTGGATAACATTTGCCACTAAATGCAGATGCTGGATCTTGAGTTCCATGGAGACAGCATTCCAAGTCTGTCTGGAACTTTCAGGGATAGCTGCCTTCAGGCCAGCGTCTTTGGGCCATTGTAATAAGAGCAGTTTGAGGTCAGTTTGTAGAAGAACAGAGAGTCTGGAATTTGCTATCTCAGGTTCTGAAACTTATGATCGCTTGCTTTATTTGCTCCTTTGTTATGGAGTCCTCCTGCCCCACCAGTGGATAATGGAAGGTGAGGAACTTCTCTAACAGTGAAGCCTTTCCTCATGCACCTGCCTCTCCCCCTGGGAGGTGTGGATCAAGGAGCTGGGAGAAAGCTAGCAAAATATACCAGATGCTCAGCTCACTCTGAGACCCAGGTCTGGTGGTAGTTCCTGGCTGATTAAAGGAGGCTACTTCGAACCACTGAAAATTGTGGCTCCCACCAGATGGTTCCTGGCCAGGAGCTCAGGGAAGTTGAATAAACCCTAGGCCCAGGTCTACTGAAGAGTTCAGGACATAATTCTGCATCCAGTATGCCGCTGTGATCAAACTGCTCCACACTGTTTGATCAGTGTCAGCGGGCATCCCCTGTCCTACACCACCACAGTTTGCTGGCTTTGTCCTAACGAGACCATTTTGGCAATTGGTGTCAGATACCTTTTGGTCTTGAGCGCTCTCTCTCACTTGCCTTCCCAGAGTAGGTTACCGGGGCACTTTCCAGAGGGCAGTTTTTACAAGATGCTCAGAGGAACTGTATTGAACTCTTGCCACTGTGGCTTGGGGACAGCCCCCTGCATCCCAGGGCATGTAAGAGCGAAGGGTCATGCGGTCAGTGGTTGACTCTGCAGAAGTGACCCCCCCCTTTGCCAGAAGCTGTAGACCTCTCCTTGGCAGGAGTCTCTTGTTGGCCAGTTGGCCAGAGGGCCTGCTTCCCATGAGCATTGCAAGTGCCACAGCGCGGGGCCTGGCTCTGTGCACTGAGGTAAAGTCCGCAGACTCCCAGCCCTCCGCAATAATTCACCAGACCAGAAGCCACTGATGTACAGAGAACACTTAAGAAAAATGTATTTTATGTGAAAAAAAGTTAAAACTCTGTATACTGTATCAGCAGCTTTGTGTAAAAATGGCAATCAAGAGAGTCTAATATATTTAAAACTTTTTTTAAAAAAAATCCTCGCGGATCTTTGATATTGTATTGAAGTAGCTTCCAGGTAGCTCCTTGCCACGTGGCAGTGGTGAGCCTCGATCCAAGACCGTGGCTCGACCACACCCCCAAGGGGCATGCCCCTGGGGTTGCTTCCAGCTGCCAAGGCCTGTGACAGAATTCACTGTTGAAAGTTTTTAATTAAGATTATTAAATTCCTTTTAATAACACCTGCTAGTGTGCCTGTGGTCATTGCTGCAAGCTTCACTTGCATGATGCTGAGTCGAATTCACAAAGAGATGATCCCTGGGATAGAGGGCAGGGAAGGGCTCTACCTACAGAAGGCTCTCCTGGGAGGCCCCTAAAGCAGAGGGAGCTCTGAGGGCTCAGACACTGAGCAGATGTCTTTCTAGATTGGGAGATGGTGAAATCCAATGCATTCAAGAAAAGAAGGGTGGTTGGGAATGACCTTCACTTTATCAAATGTTTCCTTTGGAATAACATGGAGCCCTATAATAACTCATAAGTATATGAGTCCCCCCCCCCCCACTTTCAAAGGTTTATCTGGTAACATGTATAAGTAAGTAACAGGGCTGCCTTTCTATTTCTGGAGTGTGCCGACCTGCCCTTACCGTCTTCCACCCCTCCACCCCAGTCCTTCTACTGGTAAAATACTCTATACTACTTCACATTACTACAACACTACAGCAGATAAGACCCTGGTTATTCTCACTTTTTATTTCCAGCAATAGGGGCATTGACAAACTAAGTGGCCACACAGCCTCAGACTATGGTCCTTGTCTTTGTCATACGCAGAAGTTTGTTGGTGTCTTGGAAGAAGATAGAGAACCATGCTCTCTTGGATCCTTCTGGATCACATTTATGAAGAAGCACTTTACAGTTGTATATTTACTTTCTCATTTACACAAAGAAAATGTGGCCTGAAAACTGACAATTGGATTTAGTGCCGTGGAGCTCCTCATGACCTTGACAAGAGGTTTTGGTTGGGCAGTGGAGGCATAGCCTCTTCAGACCAGTTCAAGAAAGAATGGGAGGAAAACTGGAGACAGCAAGTGCAGACAGCTGGTTTCAGGTTTTATGCTATAAAAATAAGCAGAGAGGGGCGCCTGGGTGGCTCAGTCTGTTAAGCGTCCGACTTCGGCTCAGGTCATGGTCTCACGGTTCCTGGGTTCGAGCCCCGCGTCAGGCTCTGTGCTGACAGCTAGCTCAGAGCCTGGAGCCTGTCTTCGGATTCTGTGTCTCCCTCTCTCTCTGACCCTCCCCTGATCACACACACCCTCAAAATAAAAAATATTATTTTTTCTCTCTCTCTCAAAAATAAATAAAAACATTAAAAATTAAAAAAAAATAAGCAGAGAAATGGAGAGGAAACTCTAGAGGAAGGTCAAGAGAAGGTTGATTTAAGATGAAAAATATTCCAATATCAGTATGCTGATAGGAATGAAGCAGTAAAGAAGGGAAACTGATGATCCAGGAAAGAGCATTGCTATAGGGATGCAGGTTAGCAGTAGAGGGGCTGGAGGCTAATGCCCCAATGGGAAGGATTGGTGTTAGTCTCAAGGACAGATCATTGGTAATAACAGAAGGCCCAGTATGTGGGCAGAGATGTGGACGGATAGGTAGATGCGGTGGGAGCATGTGGAAGTTCTCTCTGGTTGCTTCTATTTGTTCAGTGAAATACGAAGCAAACTCTAAGAATAAGAACGAATGGAAAAGGTAGAGTGAGTGAGGGAAATGTAGGCTAGCAGGCAATTTTAAGGATCCACTTGAGACCGTGAGTTTAAGGCAGAGACAGCTTGGTTGCATTGTCTTTTCCCCAGGACCGTAGGGCTGCCCAGGTGCGCGTGGAAAGTAGGTGGAGAGTGGGGTTTAACCAGGGTTTGGGGGTTGCCAGGACAATAATCTGATGGACCGAGAAAAGGAAAAGCTACCTGAAGGTGTAATCAAAGCCAGTATTTTTGAAGGAATTTACGAATGAAGTTAAATGCAAGGGCTTTACAGAGACAGGACTGGTCAGTCAACGCCCAAGAGGAGTGAGAGCCCAGGAGCAGCGCGGCCAGCAGGGGGCGCGCTAGGACGGCGGGGGCCGGACTCTCAGGCGTCAGTTCGGGCTCCGCTACCGGCGCCGCGGCCCGGCCATTCGGGCTCGTTACTCCCTTCTCTAGCTGACCCTTAAGAGCTCGGCGGCCCGGAGCAGGAGCAACCCCATCAGTGCAGCCGTGGAGCCGCCACGTTTAAATTCCACGGAGCGACCCCATAGCTCGGACTCGGCCGCCGCACCCAGCCAGTGCGGAGCCGTGGGGCGGGGCCGGACCGCGGAGCAGCCAATCGCACGTCAAGGGGCGGGGCCGCGGTGGCGTGCGCTGCGTCGGGACTCCGCCGTTAGGGGTGGCAGCCAATGAGAGGGCCGGGACGCAGGCCGGTTAGATTCAAAGGTGCGTATAAAGCGGCCGGCGCGCCCGCACTCGCCAGAGCCCAGTGCAGCCCCGGTACGCCCGCGCTCCGCCATGGCTCTGCTTCTCGAGGGTCCGGACGAGCTGCCCGCCGCCTGCCTGTCGCCGTGCGGGCCGCCCAACCCGGCCGAGCTGTACAGCGAGGCGCGGCGCCTGGCGCTCGAGGAGCTGGTGGCGGGCGGCCCCTGCGCCTTCGAGGCCTTCCTGCGACGCGAGGGCCTGAGGCGCTTCCTGAACCCCGACGAGGTGCGCGCCATCCTGCGGGCGGCCGAGCGGCCCGGCCAGGAGGGCGCGGCGGCGGGGGCCGAGGAGTCCTTCGGCTCGTCGCACGACTGCTCGTCCGGCACCTACTTCCCCGAGCAGTCGGACCTGGAGCCGCCGCTGCTGGAGCTCGGCTGGCCCGCCTTCTACCGGGGCGCCTACCGCGGCGCCACGCGCGTCGAGGCGCACTTCCAGCCCCGCGGCGCGGGCGCCGGCGGCCCCTACGGCTGCAAGGACGCGCTGCGCCAGCAGCTCCGCTCCGCGCGGGAGGTGAGCGGCCCGGCTCGGGCCCCGGGGCGGACGGGAGGCCCTGGCCGGAATGGAGAGCGGGCCGGGTGGTCCCGGGGCCCCCGACGCGCCCCTTCCGCGTGCCTTCCCTCGGGTCACTGATCCCCCCCGGCCGCTCGTTGGGTCAGGGACACCGGGGGAAGCCTCAGTCCTCAAGGATGAGCATTGTGGCCGAGGTCCAACTCCTGACATTCACATCCCCTGGGGGAGGGGACCAGAAATACTTCTAGGTCCACAGTTCAGTTAAAAGCAACCCAGATTGATAATTTTCCTGGCTGTCCGCCAACACTCGATCTTGTCTCCTAAGGAGAGCCTTACCTGGGGGAACATTCCAGAAAGATTGTACTCAGCGACAACTTTGGGGCTTAGGAGTCTGTTCATTGCTAGTCTCCCACCGTGCGTCTTGTTGTAGAAAGCTAGTACATTCCAGTGGCAAAGTGACAATCCTGCCCCCTTCTGCCCTGCCATAGACCAGAGAAGTTCCTCTCTCTCGCTCTCTCTCTTTTTAAATGCTGATTTATGTGTGTGTGTGAAAGAGAAAGAGAGAGAGCCAGCAAGGGAGGGGCAGAGAGAGGGAGACACCGAATCTGAAGCAGGCTCCAGGCTCTGAGTTATCAGCACAGAGCCCGATGAGGCTCAAACCCTTGAAAGGCGAGATCATGACCTGAGCGTAAGTTGGACATCCAACCGCCTGAGCCACCCAGGTGCCCCAAGAAATTGCTCTTTCTGTGAATGAGGGGGCTGCTCCAGTTAGCCTCCTAACATGCAGGTACCCCTGCTTTGGGTCATCTCTCTTCACAGTGGGTTTTGGTGCTGGTGTCTGGACTCTCAGTATGGGTAGGGTGGGAGGTCTTGACTGCAGCAGGGCGCTGGGTCCCAGAGAAAGAATGTAGCACACGGGTGGGTGGGGCAGGGAGGGTGCGGTGGTAGACACCTTAGTCTAGAGCCATAGTTAGCTGCCACCTTGCTTGCTGACTGGCGGTGCCCATCTTCCTCGCTGGCTCCTGTGCCAGGAACATGGAAGGTAGAGCCCCAGGCCATGGTTAGACTCGAAAGGGCTGGTACCCGAGTGTGTCTGGTTTATGATATCTGCATCATTCTGGCTGAAACAGTCAAGTCCGGGCACAGTCAAGTCCAGGAACAAGCCCGGCCGGACTCTCACCAGTGTTCTTGATGTTGGCTCTTCTTTCCCTGGTGGTGGGTTGCAGTGGGTAGAGGGTAGGGTGGGCTAGTGCTTTGCTTTGGGGGAGTAGGTGCCGGCTGCAGCTAGGCTGGTGTCAGCCCTGCGGTGCTTTGGGTTTGCTGAAGGTCTTTCCAATGTAGCAGACACTCGAGCAAAAAGGTAGAAAAAGGCATGATGGTGGGCTGCAGTTCCAAGCTTACCTCCAGGAGGAAATTTGGGCACTTGGAACTTGAGAAGAGTAACAAACAAGTCTCCCCCTGAAAGAGAGGGAGGAATTGCCTTCACCTCTTGCCCAGCTCCACTTCTTAGTCTAGTGAAGGGATGCTGGAGCAAGGCCAGAGGGAAAGCTGCCTGTCACCTCGCGTGCTGGCCTTGGAAGGGGCTCGAGGCTGGCACTCGGCCTTTCTTTCGTGGGCATTCTGTAATAATGGCATTCCAGGGTAGAATGCCCTGCCCCGTTCTGTGCCCTAGTCCGGCTACACACTCACATCTTTGAGATGCTGTATTTGGGACCTGGGTGATTTTAATGGCGAAAGGTGGTACATTACCTTTAGATCTGATTAATATTTTCAGTGTCTCTGCCAGACGCCAAATTGCTTGCTCATTTGGCACCTAACGTGTATCGGATGCTGTGCCAGGGGCTGGGGCCACAGGTGAAGGGCGTGATGCTTGCCTGACACTTGAGAGCTGACAGCCTGCTGGTGGAATGGGTGGGGAGGTTGCTACAGATAGAGACAGTGGGGCAAGAAAGAAAGCAGGCCTCACGAGGGGTGGTGACCTTGGACCTGGGTCCGGGAGGATGCGTGGGACTTGCCAGGCCAGAGAGTTAAGACTGGCCCAGAAGTGTGAAAGGACCTGGCATGTTTGGAGGAAACCAAGTTCCTCACAGCTTGAACGACGAGTGTGCGAGGGTTAGTGGTAGAAGGGGAGGCTGGAGCCGTGCTTCGCCCACTAAGGAGCACGGGGGAGCCATTGAAGGTTTTGAGGGAGGAGCATGATCAAATTGGTGTTCCTGAGCAGTCATTCTGGTGGGAGCACAAGGAAGGATGGGTTAGAGAGGGCCGAGGCTGGTGTGGGGGGTGTTGTAGGGAGGACGCCATAGGGACAAGAAGAGAGTGTGTGCTAAGGCAGTGCTGGGGGGGTTGGGCAGGGGATGTTTTAATGACAGGACTTGGTCATTCATGGGCCTGGGAGGGTGTTGAGGGAGGGGATAGGAGAATAAACAAGGCCGAGGAGAACACGGGAGAGGCAGAGTCGGGAGGATAGAGGTCTTTTAGCTTGGGTGGGCAGTGAGGCTACCAAATTAGGAGGGAGAACAAGGCTGAGAGTGGGGTCCCGGAGAGGAGTTGGCTTTGAGACACGCTAACCTTGAGGCCTCAGAGACCATCCCCTTTACTTTAAAGAACGCGATGATGCTCTCTGCCAAGCAGGTGGTCCCGAGGTAGGCGCGGTTTTCCCCACTCTGCAGGTGATGGAGCCGAGGCACAGAGAAGTTAAGTTGCCCCGAGGTCACAAAGCTAGGGAAGGACAGAGGCCGGACCCCAGTGACAGCCCCAGCGATCTGCCTGGTGCCCTGCGAGGGTAAGGTGCTGTCTCTGTCCTCAGGTGGCCGGGGCCTCACGGGTGAGAGCAGTAGGGAGCTCGCCGGCCGGCTCCAGCAGAGCGGCCACTCGGGGTAGAGTTGTGCCTTGTGTACACAGGAGCAGCCGTGTCACTCTGGCCGTGTCCTTTGAACTTCAGTGCCTGTGACAGCAAGGACGCTGAGGATGCGGGGCCCGGGCTGTCTCAGGATGAGATGGAAAGCTCTAATGCATCTGTGTCCTGGTGGTTTGATTGAGTGCGTTGAGTGGGACAGTTTCTGTGCCGAGCCCTCTACCTGGATTCTCCCATTGAACCCCTCCCACCCCCCACACACTGTTAGGAGGAGGCCACCGTTAAGAAGAGACCAGGCCCAGAGAGGTTAAGTAACTTGCCCACAATCACACGGCCCATCTGCCTAGCTCCCAAGCCCCTGCTCGCAACCCCTGCTCCACGTGAGTTCCCTGGCATGAGTGAGGACTGGCCCCTTGGCAGTTTTCAACAGGCTGACGGTTTTTAACAGGTTCTGAAGATTGGGACTTTTTATTTCCCCGTCGCATATCCTATAAACAGGAAAATGACTGGGACAGTACGAATACTTGCTGCCCATTTCGGGAAGAAGACCCGAGTGGCCGGGATACAGGCACAGGGAACCGGGCTCACCTGGGAAGTGGAGGTGTCTCATCCTAGCTTTGCAGCCTGGGCGGAGGGTTTTTGGACAGGTTTCATCCTCACCTGGGACTCGGGCTGCATGCAGTTGGCTGGGTGAGGAGAGGCGGGGCAGAAGGCGATGAAATAGCCTGAGCCATGCCACCTGCCTTTCCACTCTGTTAGTTCTTGTCCCAGAGTAGGCGTGACTGGGGCTGTGAATCTGCCGGGCCCTCCATTGGCTCAGTTCCTGTGCGCCTTTCAGAGCGTGGGCATCCGGCCATGTGAGTGAGGGACATGAGTGTGTGTGCAGCATGGCTCCTAATGCAGGCTGACTGCTGACCTGGTCGAGCTCCACCAACGCTGGAGGAAATAACTGGCTGCTCTGGACTCGAGAGCCATGGTGTTGGCTTCCGGAGGGAATTTTGGAATAATTTTGAACCGAACAGGATTTTCCCCCGACACACCCGCTCTGGGTCTTTCCCTGCACTACTGACTTTGCCCATGAGTCGTGTTGTTCTTTGCCTCTGCTGCCGTGTAAGTCAGTGTGTGGCTGGGCTCAGGGCCCCCAGGAGTCAGGTGGGAGTGGAGGCCTTCCCTAGACGTGCCACGAACCCTTGTTGGGTTTCTGTGCTGTGCCCTTGGGGTGTCTCTGGTTTTGAATGAGAAGTTCATGGGCAGAGCCCCTGCTGGAGGTTCCATACCTCTCACCACACCAGCTGCCTGTGTTCCGGACAGACACTTGTGCTCTGACGCCCACTGGGCCATCCGTTTGATAACCTGAGCATCAGGAGCGACGGCGCTGTGTTGACCAAGCGTCCTGCCAGGAGGAGTCACCGCTGTGAAATCTGTCTGAGGCCCCTGGGGTGCATGTGGACGTGTCAGAACTAAGGCGCTCCCGATCTTGCTTAATGCTCCTCCAAGTTACAGTAGAATCTGTGTAGTGTGATCGGTTCCTGCTCCGGATGCCCCAAGTCAGCCCAGAGCGGGCTTTCTCAGCCTCATTCCGCCCCTGATGTCTTGGACCAGCTCGTGCTTTGTCTGTCCTGGGCCTTGGATGCCTCCCAGCATCTCTGGGCTCCGCCCACTAGATGCCAGAAGCGCCATCCGCTGCCAATAGTTGAGGTGCTCAAAAGTCTCCCAGGCTGGGGGACCGGGGAGGGGCTATTTATTGCTTAAAGGTTACAGAGTGTCTGTTTGGGGTAATGAAGACTTTTTGGAAATAGTGGTGATGATGGCACAACACCGTGAATGTAATTCGTGCCACTGAAAATACACTTGATGATGAAGATGGCAGATTTATTATATATTTTACCACAATGTAAAAAAATTGCCAAGTGTCCCCTGGGGAAGACAATTGGCCCTGG
>CM053576.1:19476697-19600207 GCA_028646485.1 Cryptoprocta ferox | reverse complement strand
GGGGCTTGAACTCATGACCCTGAGATCAAGACCTGAGTTGAGATCAAGAGCCAGACGCTTAACTGACTGAGCCACTCAGGTGCCCCTCTTTTTTTTTAATTATGGTAAAATACACACAAGGGATTTACCATTTTAACCATTAAGTGGCACTGAGTACATTCACACCCTGCATCCATCCCCACCGTCTGTCTCCAGAATGGTTTCGTGTTCCCTGACCGAAGGTCTGCCCCCGTGACGCAGCCGCTCCCACTCCCTCCTCCTCTCAGCCCTGTAGCCACCCTTCTCTCTGTCTGCCTGTCCATGCCTTCCCTGTTTTCAGCTGGCGTCCATCAGGCATCAGGGAAACTGCAGAATCAGCCGGATTCCTTTACAGATACGGGGTCCATTCACTTGCCAAAAATTACCGGGTATGCGGGCTTTCTAAGGACCCCAATGCAGATGATCTAACCTCTAGAGAGGAATTTGACAATATCCAGCATCACTTCACTAGTATTTTCCCATCGGCCTAGCAACTGCACGTCTGTGTGTCTGTCCCAAAGCTACCCTGGCCAAAATATGAACAGATGCGGGTAGCAGGCTGTTTGCAGCAACTTTACAATAGCAAGAGGCTGGACGAGCTGAGATGTCCTCCAGCAGAACCGAAGCCTCCACAGAGTGGAGTCCCCTGTGGCTCTGAGGAAGCAGTGACCAAGTGTCTAGAGCTGCACTGACCAGTGAAGTCACCGTTAGCCACCCGTGGTGATTTCAATTTATATGAATTCAAATGAAATACAAAAAATTCAGTTCATCTGCCTCACTAGCTGTATTTCAGGTGTTCAGTCTCCACTGGGGGCTAGAGGCCACTGTGTGGATGGCCCAGAGAAAGCACGCTTCCTTCCTCTCACAAGGCTGTGTTGGTCGGCACTGCCCTAGAACAGCGGGCTTCACATGCTGCCCTGTAATCTCCAGGGGGATGTGAACACACACCCACGTATACATAATACACTTTCCTATGTATAGCAAACAAGGATGCTCATGCACAGGCTTACTTAATTCTGTTCTAGAAAATGGAAGGTGAACCAAAAACGGATTGAAATGATTGTAATGGAGAAGGAGGAGGGAAAGAAGAAAAAGGGAAGGCCCGGGGATGAAAGCTAGGTGTCTCTGAAAAGCACCCTGTTTTGTAGATCGGACTTCGGAGCCAGGTACATGTTTTGCATGATTAAAATAACCCAGGATGACAGCCCCCTTAATCCCCCAAACCCCTTTGGATGCCTTTCTTTTTCTTTCTAAAAGCCCATCGGGCGTGCGTACTTCATGCTGGAACATGACAGCCACCACGTGGCTGCCACCGTGCCCCACTAGCGGTTGGCACGCCTCCCGGGAGAGCGGCTGTGCCACGTTGGGGCCCGAGGCCATGCCAGCACCTTAGTCTGGCACTTCAATGGTTAATTGTACAATAACAGCCCATGAAACTGAGAGAAAACAACACGCACAGACAAAATCCAGGTCTACAGTGGACATTTACTTTTTTTGTTTCTAAATCCTAAAGATAATGCCAAGTTAATTTAAAAATTTTTAAAGACATTTCAAGGAGACAGTTTCTGTTCTATTAAAACCTGTGATGAATGGGGAGAGAATAGGTCTTTTGTTTTTGAGCAAGACCATCTCCAGAAGAGCAGGTGGGAAAGCACTGGGGAACTGGAGGAAGTGGGTTTGAGAGCCACGTGGTCCCCATGAAGAATCCAGTAGACGGGCCGTTGTTGGCCCCCTGGCAGGTTGACACATCTTTGAATGTGCGCAGACCGCTGGCAGAATTCTAAGCATGTTGCACATGTGTCCTTACTTTGTGGCCATGGGTGGGAAGGGAGGGAAACCGAGGTGCCCTAGGAAGGGGAGATGGACATGAACTTGCTGCTTCACGCAGAGGAAGAGCCGGACTGAGAACTCGAGCGAGTGGCATCTTGAGGCCGCTCACGTGTGTGCCCAGGGCCCCGTCCCGTCCACGGACAGCCTGTGAGTCAGACTTTGCAGCCCTGCAGACGGCCTCGTGGAGGACACTGAGCTCAGGTAGAATGACCTGCCCAAGGACAGTGGCGGTTTTGGGGCTGAGACACATGGGCTGCCATAGGAGGGCGTCCTGTGTGCCAAGGGCTGTCCGGTGCCCTCTCTGGGCTGCACCTGCTGCAGCTGCTACAGGGCAGGCAGTTGTATGTGCGGGCGCTGGGAGGCAGCGGGACTTTGGTCCCACGCCAGCGGGTACGTGCTGCTTCAAAGTGGAGGAGCTGGCACCCACGTCCACGTCCACTTCTACAGCCTGTGCGTGTGTCTGTGCTCCCAACGTTTCCTGATTTAGTCCATTCTGGATTAGTCAGCACTACCGCCTGCAGAGAGGAGGTGCCGATGTGCTAGGACGTTCCAAACTTCCTTAACGTTCCTTCTATGAGCTGTTTTGTGTTACTAGTAATCATCTTCTGACGGGCTCCATCCCCTGTCCTTTGTGAAATACTCTAGTGGTCCTTGCATGATGTATCCCAAGCTCTGTCCCTTGAACACCGAACCTTCGGCTTGTTTGGAATGGTATTTAATCTAACCCTCTTCTCATCGGTGGTTCTGGAGTCGCCCAGGCCTGGGTTGAGACTCCACCTCCTGCATTTGCTTCAGTGTGTCACTACGGACAAGGAACCTAGCCCCTCCAAGCTTTATTCCCTTCATCAGTAAATCGGAGATAACAATTACTGGGGTTTTGAAATCTCTAGATCTCTCCTTAAAGCTTTTGGGCAAGAAAGCAAATGGAAAAGCTTCCTGGTCACATGAAAATGAACGTAAGTAGAGTCTCCACTTGTCCCAAAACACTGAGAATAGCACAGTGGTTGCTACTCTGTAACCATGTGTGTCACTGAGTCCCTTGGTTTGAATCATCAGGGAGTAGTTGGAGTGATGGGGGAGAGGGGGTGTCGTCACCTGTGAGGATGGTGGGGGGCTGGACACAGTCACGGCTGCTTGAGATGTGGCTGGAGATGTGCAGGAACTATGGGGTACCACACGGCAGACCAGCCACCCAGGCTCCTGGCGGCTGGATGTTTCCTGCTCGGGTGTCCTGTGATGACTGATCTGCACGGAGTTGCAGATTAGGGGTTGACCTGGAATAGATTCTCAAAAGTTACCTCTTGCAGAGCTTTCTAGCCCTAAGAGATCGGGCAGCCTCTTTGCAGCCCAGGCTGGGAAGGGCAATGCCCACAGCGGGATGCCCGCTTTCCAGATCTGTCTCTCCTTTGGCCCTCCCCCATGATGCCTCAGGGGGTGAGAGCAGGGACCCGTTCTAAGGCCGGGTGTCCTTGAAGGGCCCAACGACCTGCAGCAGAGGCCCCAGCACCTGGGAGACGGGTCCCGCCTTGGAAAGTAGGCACTCGGCTGGCCAGTGAACGAGGCCAGGTCACTGCTGAGCTTAGCGAGGAGATCGTCCCTTCGGAGATCTGAGAAGCCCCGGGTCTCACTGAGTCTGTGAGGGTTGGTTGCAGGGGCTGGAGTGGGGAGGGTATAGGGGAGCTGGGTGGGGTCTTGAAGGCAGGCAGGCCTTTGAGCGCTCCTTGCTTTCCTGTGCAGGGCTGTTTGTTGCAAACCTTTCAAGAGCCCTGCTATAGTAAGAGAGGACGTTGGGGAAGTTCGGGAGAGAAGCACTTCCACCCACCCTCTTAACACCTAGCGTTCAAATCCGGTTATTTTCAACACACACAGGAAAGGCTGGGGCTTTAAAACCAAACAATGAAACAAATAGCAAATTAGGTACTTACTCAACGCTTATGTTTGTATTTTGTTAAGTGCTGAATTGAAGCCCGGTTTGGCAGGCCCTGCTCCTGGGTCCCTGCCTCCAGCAACCCTCCAGCCCTCTCTGAGCCCAGCCTGCTGGCCAGGGTTTTCCATCCCTCCCGCGAGTAGCCTGGGTGCACGTCTATGCGCCACTTGTGTCCCTCATTGGCCTGGGTGTCTTGAGGTCAGGGACCGACCCTGGATTTGTCCTCCTCCAGCTTTCGCTCGTGAGCTCCGTGCTCGTTCCTACACGAGTGTGTTCACAACCTCAAGGAGGCTTTACCACCGCCTCCAAATCCCTTCTGAAGCCTCTCTCTCAAGTTGTTGGTGGTTTTTCTGCTTGTGTGGACGTGAGCGTGCCTCTCCCTCCCCCCACCACGCCCCCCCTCGCCCTCAGTCCTTGTAGTCCATCGCCTGGCTCTCGCCTGGGCCCCTTTTCTTCCCTTCTCTGCAGCCCTCCTTGCTCCCCGCCTGGCCTTCGAGGAAGCCTATACCACCAAGGTTTTTCTTCCTTCAGTCGATGGCCCTAAACGTTGCTGAACCGAAAGAAGGTCGGAATGCCTGCTGGGTTGGAGGAGGTGGAGCCAGATCTCCAGCCTAAGCCCCTCCTCTAGCAGCCACTTCTGTCCTGGGTTCGGCACTTCCAGCTTCTTATCCTCACTCTTCGTAAACCTCCTCCCCTGTCGCCTGTGTGGCACTGACTCCACGGCTGGCACTCAGGCCCTGCATGGCCTGGCTCACCCGTCTGTCTGTCAGTCCTGTCCTGCCGCTCCCCATCACGTACATATACTCTCCATTCCAGCCACGCTGGCCCCGTCGCTCCCTCCTTCTGCTGCCACGTGGCTTCCTGCTCCAATACCCTCCCTTCGCTTCCCCGCTGTGCAGACTGTGTCCTTATTTGTGATTCAGCCCAAGGCCCTCTCCTCCAGGAATCCTTCTCTGCTCTTTGGTAAACATTCGAGTGTCCGGAGTGTGTCCGCCAGGGCTTTACTGTCTCCCCCCCCCCCCCCCCCGCTCCAAGTTCCCCCTATGTAATCACCTCATCCAGTGAGGCATTTTTGCCTCCCTGCATCCATGTCTTACTTTTGCAGACAAGTCCAGTGTCTGTCACATTCTTTAGAGCCATCTTTCTGCCTGGTCCAGGCTTCAGCCCCGCCTGGACTCTGACGAGGGTGCTGGTGGCAAGATAGAACCCGCGTTCCATGGCTGAGCTAAGCCTTCCTGTCTTTGTCTCATGTAATCCTCACAACAGCCCTCTGCATAGCTGCTGTTATTGTCCATCTCTTCCAGAGGAGGAAACTGAGGCTCAGCGACTTGCCCCGGGTCCCACAGTTGTGAGCTACAGAGCAGGCATCTGTGCCCAGGCCTTTCTGCCTTTTGTCCACTGTGATCTGTGACCTGGGGGTGGATACAACTCCCAGTAAGATGCCTAAAACCACATGGGAGGCTATGAACTTCTCAAGGTGCCACCAGTTCAGAAAAATCACGTGTCCAGGGTGTTTTAGGCAAGCCCTTCCCCAGGAAGCTGGGGCTTCATCAACACGGGGGTGGGGGGGATAAGTAGCCAGAGAGAAATGGGTCTTCCCAGACTCCTCATTGCATTGACTTCCTGGGAGCTGGCCTTTCAAGGTCCCTTGTCCTGGTAGGCGAGACTGGGGTGTTGGAGAAAGACCACGGGATCCCCTGTTTGCTGCTTGAGCACCCACATCCTTGAGGGGCCATGACTGTCAGGGACTGTCTTGAGTCCTCTGGAATCACAGAGATGAATCTCTCCCATTCCAGGGCCTCCGTCCATATAAAGGAAGTGAGACCTATAAATAAATTACCTGAACGTTCAGAAAAGGAGTTAATGTGGCCCTAAGAGATGCAGGTTCTCACTGTTGAAGTGAGGAGGAAGGGGACCCCTTCCAGCCCAGGCTGCTGCAAACCAGGGCTCCGGGAGCCGTGGCCTTAGCTCACGGCCCCAGCTCTGGCTTGGTGTGCAGGGACTTGTGCTGAGCCCACACTGTCTGACCCGCCACGGCCTTGCGGGGATTTCGCCGAGGTCTCCACTCTTAAACCTGCAAAGGGCGTGATGAGAGGCTTGGTGGCCGGAGCAGCCCGTCTAGCAAGGAAAGCTGGGAGCCGGCAGGTGCCCCTCCCTGTGGTGAACTGTCTGGGCGGCTCATCCTCTGGACGGGGGGATCTGCGAACAGGTGCTTGAGGGATCATTGTACCTTGCGCTTCATGTAACGTAGTCATTTAGTTCTGACCACATGCCTATGTTGCAGACTCAGGACCAGACCTTGGGAAGGACTGTAATTTGCTTAGGGCTGCATGGCTGAGGCACCTCTGAACTGTAGTGTCTGACACGGAGTGTGGAAGATGGAGCAGCAGGCGTGAATGGAGCCATGCCACCGGGGAGAGGGAAGGACTGGTCCGAGGAGGCGCGGAGAACAGTGGCTAGGAGGCGATCAGGAGGGTCAGCTGGGCCAAATCCAGATGTGGAGGGGCTGGCGGCCTGAGCGTCTTTGGAGAAGGAGGTGTCCGTGGTTGGGGGCAAACCGATCGTGCAGAAGGAGAAGGGAGGAAGGAAGGATGCTGCAGAGCGGGGATCCCTTCCCGGCTCGGAGGTGGGCTCCAGAGCCCGGACAATGCGCTGCGAGCAGGTGTTCCCGTGAGCTGACAGCTCGCTCTTCCCTCTCCTGCTTCCCGCCATAGGTGATTGCGGTGGTGATGGATGTTTTCACGGACATCGACATCTTCAGGGACCTGCAGGAAATATGTCGGAAACAGGGAGTCGCTGTCTACATCCTTCTGGACCAGGCTCTGCTCTCGCAGTTTTTGGATATGTGCATGGATCTGAAAGTGCATCCTGACAAGGAGAAGGTTTGTGTTACGTGTTTCCAGTTTCCCCACAATCAGCAATAAGACTGAGTGTCCGTGACCTACATGATCTATATGGTGGGGCAGGAAGGGGGGGCTGGGGGGATCCCCTTTACATGAGAGGCAACAGAGGCCGTGAGCAGAGCCATTTGCCTGACATCTCACAGAAAAGAAACGACAGAGCCAGGCTTCAAACCTTGGCCTCCCCTCGTGTCCTACTGCCTGGGAGGTGCTGCTTTTGACAGTAGCACTGGCCCGGCCACCACTGAGGGAGCCCCTGCTCTGTCCTTGGCACTGTCCTAGGCTCCTGACACGTGTTATGCAGCTCGGGTAAGTACCTATTTTGGCTCAGACGTGGTGGCACAGAGAGCCTGGTGCCTGCTCTGGAAAGGAGAAGGGCGGAGGTGTGACTCCCTGGCAGTTGGCCTGCCTCCAGCCTGCCACTCCTGATCGCTGTCACATGCTGCCTCTCCCTTCTCGTTGCTGCAAAATTAGGCTTTCCATGTCCTTTGCTCTGAGCATGACAGGAATTTGAACTTTATTTAAATGTACGGTTACATAACTCAGCCAGCTTGTTCTCTGTAGCAGAAAGAGGCAAGAAACATTGTCATATGTGTTATTCATCTCTTTAAATTAAGCAGCTTACTGTGAGCTGTGAGCTTTGGAACTCAGTTCATCCACTTGGTTCATCACCTATGTGAGCACCTTCTCTGAGCCACTGTCCTAGGTACTGGAGATAAAGCAGTCAGCAAACTGAACAAAGAATTTGGGCTTCGGTACCCTAGGTTGCTTGCAGAGGGGACATCAGCTCACCGCGCCCCCCCGCACCCCTTCCCCCTGGTTATCAAGTAATTTGGTTTACAAAATTTGGCTATTTCACCTCCCCCACAGAGTTCTTGGTGGTCATTTTCCCTAATGGGGAAACTGAGGATTAGGTAGTTACTACCTTGTCACGGCAGCTACAAAGCAAATTCCTGATGGAGGTAGAATTGGAGCTTGGAGCCAGGATGAGACAAGCCGGCCATGTGACCCAGCAGTCAGTTAAAGAACGAGGTCGGGGGGGTTGCCTGGGTGGCTCAGTCGGTTGAGTATCTGACTTCGGCTCGGGTGATGATCTCATGGTTTGTGGGTTCAAGCCCCGCATCAGGCTCTGTGCTGACAGCTAGCTCAGAGCCTGGAGCCTGTCTTCGGGTTATGTGTCTCCCTCTCTCTCTGACCCTCCCCTGCTCATGCTCTCTCTCTCTCTCTCTCATAAACAAATTTAAAAAAATTAAAAAATTAAAAAAAAAAAAAAAAGAATGAGGTCAGGGGGACCCAAGGAAAATGCATGTCATGCATGGAAAAGCATGTTGTCATCTAAGCACACATTCAGCCTGTGACTGCTCTTCCATAGAGCCGGGGGAAGCGATGGAAGATGTGCTGATTAACGCTGAGGCCTCTCTCTGTAACCAAGGCTGTGTGCTAGCAGCAGGCAAATCACAGAGCAGCTCTGGCCACAACTCTGATCTTCAGGTTGGCTTGGATACAACCCAGTTATCCAATCTGGCATGATTTACCATCTCACTTGCACAATGTTGACTGTTGCCTCAAGGAGGAGTCGAAAGGAAATCTGTACGTTTGGCCTCAGCAGTTTTTTGTAGTGTCTTTTTTTTTTTTTTTAAAGATTTTAGTTTTTTTAAGTCCTCTCTGCACCCAACGTGGTAGGGCTCGAACTCACAACCCTGAGATGGAGAGTCGCATGCTCTACTGATGGAGCCAGCCAGGGGCCCCAGTTTTTTGTACCGTATTGCCTTGACTTCTTCCTAGAGCAGAGCCATCTTCCCTAGCAGCTTCACTCACCTGGGAGTATCTGCTGAGGAGTCTGAGCCCTCCCCCAGTGGGGGCTGCCATGCCCTTGCTCTGTGGCTGGTTCTGAACGCTGGGTGTCCTGTATGTAGGCACTCAGAAGTGCTTTAACCACAGTCACAGGCCTGTACAACTTTTGGGTAAGCACCCAAGGAAGAGATGCAGAAAACCACGCCTAAATGTGCTCCCCAGCGACATTTTTGAATGCTTGCTATTGTATGTGGGTCCTTTGAAACCTGGGTCAGGAATCGATGTCCCTCCAGGACCCTCCTACCCTGCCTGCTCCGTGTGCACCTCTATGGAAGGTCCTAGTTTTTTTGTTTGTTGAATTTTATTTTGAAATAGTGTGATATTTTAATTTACTTTTTTTTGTTTTATTTATTTTAGAGAGAGAGAGAGAGAGGGAGAGACAGTGCGGGCAGGGGAGGGTCAGAGAGAGAGGGAGACTCAGAATCCGAAGACAGACTCCAGGCTCATGAGCTAGCTGTCATGAGCCTGACAGGGGGCTTGAACCCACAAACCGCGAGATCATGACCTGAGCCAAACCCGGATGCTCAACCGACTGAGCCACCCAGGCACCCCTGAAATAACGTGATTTTCAAAGGAGTTACAAATATAAGGAATTCCTGAAAACTCTCTGCCCAGGTTATCTGAATGTTAACATCTTATACGCCTCCGTGCAAATTTCAAAATTGAGAAATAACTTTGATATGATACTATTATCTAATCTACAGGCCTTCTGAGTCTCACCGATCATTCCATGAATACCCTTTTTCTTGTCCAGGGTCCAACCCAGGAGCATACGTTGCATTGAGTTCTCATGTCTCCTTAGTGTCCTCTCATCTGGAGCTGTTCCTCTGTCTGTCTTTGGCTTTTAGGGTCTTGGGGCTTGGAAGGACACCAGCCAGTTTTCTGTAGGATTTGGGTCTGTCTGATGCTTCCTCATAGCTAAATTCAGATTGTGTTTTGGTAAGACCACAGAAGTGATGTTATGTCTTTTGTTTTGTCTTTTGTTTTTTTATTTTAAAGGAACAATAAATTCAGGGGCGCCTGGGTGGCTCAGTCGGTTGATCAGCCGACTTCGGCTCAGGTCACGATCTTGTGGTTCGTGAGTTTGAGCCCCGCATCAGGCTCTGTGCTGACAGCTCAGAGCCTGGAGCCTGCTTCAGATTCTGTGTCTCCCTCTCTCTCTCTGACCCTCCCCTGCTCATGCTCTGTTTCTCTCTGTCTCAATAATAAATAAAAAAACATAAAAATTTAAATAAAATTAAAAAAATTAAAAAAAAAAAAAGGAACGACAGATTCACAAAAGCTGCAAAGGCCGTACATAGAGGTCTCCATGTGTCCTTCACCCAGTTTCCCCAGTGGTTAGGTCCTACGTAACTTCTGGTGCACAATCATAGCTTGGAATCTGGGGTTGGTACAACACGTGTCTACAGTTCTGTGCCATTTTAGCACACATGTACACACGTGCAACCATGCCTGCCATCAAGATCCAGAGCTGTCCCACCACTGTCAGGATGCAGGGCTGTTCTGTGACCACAACCAGCTCCTTCTTGGTCCCATCTGCTCCCCTCTCTGTGCCCTCCTCCTCGTTTTTAACGCCTGGCAACCAGTAATTTGTTGCCCATCTCTATAATTTTGTCATCTAGAGAATGTTCTATAAATGGACTCATATAGTATGTGACCTTTGGAGATTGGCTTTTTTCTTTCTGCATAACGCCCTTGAGATCCATCCAAATTGTCATATCAATCGTTGGTTCTTTTCTGCGGCTGAGTAGTGTCATATGGTGTGGTTGTACCATTGTTTGTGCAACCGCTCACGCACCGAAGCACTTTGGGATAGTTTCCAGGTTCTTACTATTGTGAATAAAGTTGCTGTGAGTATTTGCGCACAGGTTTTTGTGTGGACGTAGGTTTTCACTTCTTTGGGCGATGTCATACCTTGTAGTTTTTTAAATCATGCATTACTTTTCTCTCTCCTAGTCCCTAAAGGTAAGGAACATGGCCTGATGCCTCTGTTGTCTCAAGGCTCAGCACCTAGTAGGGGCTTTCTTTGCTTATGAAATGAATGAGAGAATGGAACAAAAATCTTAAACATTTAATTTGAATTGTGTAAGGTTTCTAAAGGCGTATAGCTGACACTGTACTGATTTGCTCCAAAGAATGCCGATCGTCTTAGTGTTTTACATACCATTGTATGTGCATTTCTGCGTGTCATTTTACAAGGATAATTACGCACACATAACGCACTGTGGGGCCCCAGTGTATTCTCAGCGCACATTTTTGATACATTCGTACTTGTAGGACATGTGACATTGTTGATGAAGCCACGTGTGATAGGAGTGTGTCAGCCTCAGAAGTCCCATGTTAGAGAAGAAGTGAGGGTGGGCCTAATGTGTGTCTTTGCTGATTTTATCCCCCACATTTTGCTTCAGAATCATTTCTTGGATTCTGTTGTGTCATAAAAGAATGAGTGAGTCTTCTTTTAGCGCACACGTACCCACGAACCAAGAGTATCAAAAGTCCGTGTAAGAACAGGGCACACGAGAAGACGGACCAAGTGAAGTGATACTCCTTGAGCCCCGGGAGCTGCTGGCTAGTGTGCGTGTGTGCTGTTACTGGAGTGGACTGGGGGCCGCCCCTTTGCCCACTAGTGTGTTCCGGAACTGCATAGACCAAGCCCTCTCCCATTTGCTCACTGGCCTGTTTCTTTCTTTCCCCCTCATGCCCCACCGACAGCTGATGACCGTTCGGACTATTACTGGAAATACTTACTATGCGAGGTCGGGAACTAAGATAGTTGGGCAGGTTCACGAGAAGTTCACACTGATTGATGGGATTCGAGTGGCCACAGGCTCCTATAGGTAAGTCTTTGCCTGCCCGAGCTTGTTACTGCAGACCTTGCAGTGGGTGCATGCTGTATAAAGGTAAAAGCTGCTTTCTCTCTCAACGTGAGCCTCTGTGGCAAAGCATTCTGGAAGGTATGCATCCGTGTGTGTATGTGTGTGTGTGTGTGTGTGTGTGTGTGTGTGTGTGTGTGTGTGAGAGAGAGAGAGAGAGTACGTCAGTCTGAGCGGCCTCTTGCAGGAGGTGGTCGGGGTGCGGGTTACCTCCTCTGCTCTGGGGGCCATAACACTAAGGCGTGGATGTTGAAACTTGCCTGGGGCCTCAGCCAGGCTTGCAGTGGCCAACCTGGGGGTTACCGGTGACAGGAGCAGTCTCAAATCCTGTTCCTTGGTCCCCCCCCCACCCTTCCCCACCCCTTGTCCCTGTTCACTTGCAGGTAAGAGCTGTCACAGGTCTCAGCATCAGTGTGGAGGGCAGAGCCGAAGCTGTCACCTTATGCTTTAATTCTTCCCCTTCTGTCAAGCCTTGTAACTTAGTGCTTTAGTCTGGAAAGTACTGGTCCCGGTTTCTTGTAACTTTGTGCTTTAGTCTGGAAAGTACTGCTCCAGGTTTCTGGCCCCACCTTTGAAGTCCAGTGGCACCTTACGGTAGGGTGTTGTTGAACAGAGCGTGGAGATAATTGGGTCACTGGTTGTCATGACCATCCACAAGTTAAGATACACCATGTTTACTTCCGTGGCTCTGATGATGATGTGTCTGTGCATTAGCTTGTCTGATGGTGTGCATGAGGCATGCTCGAGTTTAAAAAAGAAAAACTCATTTTTGGAGAAACGCGTATTCCTGAGTGATTATGCGTCAACCCCGGCAGATGTGTGAAAGGGCTGAGGTGGTCAGATCAAGAAACCCTTGATGCCTTTCTTCTCAGACAGTACCATCATTGCCCAGAAAAAAATTTACATTTCCTGGAGATTTCCTTTCGTAAGACATTTATAAATCACAGGAGGAAACCAGATTTTCACCGGAAGCAGGCTTTATCTACGTATACAAACTTAGTCCCAAATGGTTTGGGGCCATTCTGAAATATAAAATATAAAAATTACCCTCTACAAATGAGATATGCTACCATCGAGGATGATGATGAAGATGATAGCTTTTTTTAAAAAGTCTATTTATTTTGAGCGAGCGAGCGAGAGAGAGAGATGTTGAGTGCGGGGAGGGGCAGAGAAGAGGGAGACAAAGAGAATCTCAAGCAGGCTCCACACTGTCAGTGTTGAGCTTGATGTGGGGCTCGAACTCACAGATCATGAGATCATAACTTGAGACGAAACCAAGAGCTGGTTAACCAACTGAGCCACCCAGGTGCCCCGAGGATTATAGTTTCTATTTGTTGACGGTATTTTACACTCCTGGTGTTGGATCAGTGTCTTGTTTACATGATCTCATTGAAGGTTTTCAGAATCTTTCTTCTGGGGCTTTGAAGGCAATACTCAAGGTAGAGACAGAGCTGACACTATGTTTCATGATCTTGCATTTAAAACATCCTGTTCTCTCTTTTTTAAAATTTTTTAATGTTTATTATTTAATTTTGAAGGAGGGAGAGACAGAGCGTGAGCCGGGAAGGGGCAGAGAGAGAGGGAGACACAGAATGGGAAGCAGGCTCCAGGCTCTGAGCTGTCAGCACAGAATCCGACGGAGGGCTCGAACCCACAAACCGTGAGCTCATGACCTGAGCCGAAGTCAGACGCTTAACTGACTGAGCCACCCAGGCGCCCCATAAAACATCCTATTCCCGATACAAACTTCTTTATCAGTGGGGTGACTGGGAGTGCAGAAAGCTAGCTCAAACGACTTTATGCAAAATAGAATTTATGGAGTCCCAATACTTGGAAGTGTAGAAAGGTGCAGTTGGTTTTCAGCTCACCTTGACCTGGAGGGCGTACATTTATCAGAATACTGTCCCCTAGTTCTGCCTTTTTTCTAGTTCTTCTTCATTCTCAGGCTCTCCCTTTGAAGGCAAAGATCCAGGCTTACTTACCTAGCCGTTAGTACCTGTCTCCCAAAGAGAGAGACTTCCTTTCTCCCTGCACTGGCACCAGGCCTTGAAGAATTACTTGGTCCTAGCTAGGTCATGTGCCCACCCTGGGTAGGTCCCTGACCCAGGTGGCTGGGATACTCTGGCCAGTCTGGGTCATATGTCCACCCCATTGTGACTGGAGAAAGTGCCTAAGAAGAAGGCTAGGGTGCATGGGGTTCTATTCCTAGAGGAAGAAGGGATGCCTGACAGGCAGGGGCACAAGGCCACTAGTCAGCTGTGAAGGTGCTTGGAGCAACTGCATCATCATTAGAACGACATTACTGTCTCCCATTGAAATGGCAGCCCTGGTGGCGCCTGGGTGGCCCAGTCGGTTAAGTGTCTGACTTCAGCTCAGGTCATGAGCTCACAGTTCATGAGTTCGAGCCCCACACTGGGCTCCCGTGCTGGCAGTGCAGACCCTGCTTTGGATTCTCTCTCTCCCTCTCTCTCTGCCCCTTCCCCTGCTCACACTTTCTCTCTCAAAATAAATACATAAAAATCTTAAGAAAGAAAGGAAGAAAATGGCAGCAGGGAGCAAGGAGCACTGCACTAGCGGTTCTTACAGACCGGGGTCTAGTCTCCGGTCTCCCGCCAGCTTCCCGCTGTGACATCACTAGCTAGTTTCCTCACTTCTCAAATCAGGGTGCTTGGGGCGCCTGGGTGGCTGCGTCGGTTAAGTGTCTGACTTCGGCTCAGGTCATGAGCTCACCACTTGTGGGTTCAAGACCCACGTCGGGCTCTGTGCTGACAGCTCAGGGCCTGTAGCCTGCTTCAGATTCTGTCTCCCTCTCTCTCTGCCCCTCCCCTACTCACACTCTATCTCTCTCTCAAACTGAATAAATGTTAAAAAAAATTTTAAAAAAAGATCGGGGTGCTTGCCTAAATTATTTTTAAAGCCCTTTCTAGTTTTTAGACACTCTGAGGCTGAGGATGTGTGTCTTAGTATGTTGGTTAAACAGCTGGCCTTCTTCTTTCTGGTACTGCATACGTATGTGACACACCGGGTTAAGGTGTTGAATTTACACTGATTGGTGGGTAGGCTGTCACCAGAGCAGGATATCTGTGCTTTATTGTTCGTTTTGACAGTGAGTGAACTAACAGAGCCCGTCCTTACCAGCTTGTTTGTTTGTTTTTAATCCTTAAGTTTTACGTGGACAGATGGCAAATTAAATAGCAGTAACTTGGTCATTCTGTCTGGCCAAGTGGTTGAGCACTTTGATCTGGAGTTCCGAATCCTGTATGCGCAGTCGAAGCCCATCAGCTCCAAGCTGCTGTCTGACTTCCAGATCAGCGGCAAATTTGACCATCTGGTCGACAGTAGACCCCTGTCGAAGGAGCTCACTCTGGGTGGCCTGCTGCGCCTGCGGCTGGCCCGGCTCTCAAGCACCCCCAAGAAGGCCGAGCTGGGGTGTGAGGCGCCCACCGAGGGCAGGCCAGAGGCCAGGCGCCAGGACTTCGAGGCCTCCACCATCGGCGACGAGGACAACGTCCCCAGCTGCCGAAGCAGGCCACAGGGCGGGAGGATGACCGATGCCGCCACCCAGACAGAGCCAGGAGAGGAGGTGCCCGCAGTGAGCGTCAGCAACGCGGGGACACAAGCCAGCCCCCCCACGGCGTGTGCCGGGACCCAGACGGCGGTCACCACCAGGGTCGTAAGCTCCCAAGCTGTGGTTCAGTCCACATCAGCCACCACCCAGACTGACATGGATGAGAATGTTCTCTTTCCTCAGGGCACCCAGTCTAAAGAAGGGTCACCAGTGTCCAGGATGTCTGTGTCGAGATCTTCCAGTTTGAGGTCTTCCTCCTCTCTGTCTTCCCAGGGCTCCGTGGCGAGCTCCCTGGGCTCCCAGACGTCCAGCAGAGCCACTGACTTTGTCCCCGCTGGACACGCCAAGTACTGGGGCGCCCCCCACTTGGATCTGTGCTTGCGAGACTCCTTTAGGAACTTGAATCAAGAGCGCCAGTGTCACCTTGCTGGTCTCAGGTCCCGGCTCAACCATATGCTGGCCATGCTCTCCAGGAGAACATTCCTTACTGAAAATCACTTTGGTGTCCATCCCGGCAATGTCAGCAGAGCATCAGTGAACCTGCTGGCTGTGAGAGACACTGCGCTGTATCCCTCCTACCAGTGACTGCCCATCATTCAGCCCCAGTTCCATCAGCGCCCCTCCACCGAGCCCCTGCTTTTCAGCTTGTTCACTCGACCTTTGGTCACCCCGTTCTTCTCTGAATTCTGTAAACTGCCCATTATTTTATGTGCTTTTATCCTAGTTTTGTCATGTATAAACCAGGTGTTGGTTTTATGGTTGAAACACTATGGGTACAGTTTCTTTGCACGACTTTAATATTGATTGTCTCTTCAAGAGAATGTTTAGAGGTTCTCAGGTTCATTCAGATAAGGGATGAAATATGTTCTGTGTTTTTCTAGATTTGGGTGCCCTCCTGTTTTAGAGATTTGAACACTAGTTCTTATCAAAATCCTGTTTAGAAAAAACGTTCTTATTGTCTGTCTCTTCTTCAGGATATCTGTGTTCTTAGGATTAAATAAATATAATCAACTTCTGTTTGGTGATTGCTTGAGTTTTATTTTTCTTCTCTGACACTTTTCTCTTTAACCCTAGGAGTGTGTCACAAGTAAATGCACATAATAGCCATTTCTGCAGGGTTCTTTTTTTTTTTTTTTTTTTTTAATAGTGTTGGGGTGGGGAAGAAGTAGATGATCCAAATTGTTAAGAGAAAATACCCGTTTAAAAGTTAGAAGACATGGGGTGGCTGGGTGGCTCAGTTGGTTAAGCGTCCGACTTCTGCTCAGGTCATGATCTCGCTGTTCATGAGTTCGAGCCCCACGTCAGGCTCTGTGAGGACAGCTCAGAGCCTGGAGCCTCCTTTAGATTCTGTGTCTCTCCCTCTCTCTGCCCCTCCCATGCTCATGCTCTATCTCTCAATAATAAATTAAAATGTTTTTAAAAATTTAAAAAAAAGTTAGAAGACATAAAATAAGTGTCAGGGTCATGGCTTCCTTAGGGTAGGAATGCTGGTGTTACTATCCACATAGTTTGAATGAGGCAACTTGCCAGGAACTGCAGGTCTTTTCATGTGCTCTGCTTGTCTTTTCTTCAAAGAAAAGAGCTCTTTAGACAAGGACCTCGGTTCTTTGCTTCTCTGCCCAAGGCAGCCTTAGTGTACATTCCTGGATTCATCCCTGATATTAACTCAAGTGGCCCCATGGGCCTAGTTTCATCAGATGGGTGTACTGACATTGATTTAGCAATCTAATATCCTGGAGTAGGGGCAGAAGAGGACACTGACAATTATCCCAGATTCCTAGTCCGGTGGCAGGCAATGCAACTGGTTTCTACACCCTGCTAATCAGGATTGGTATGGCTGTGGAATCCTGTTTTTGTCCAGTCTCCTTTGTGTGGACAGACCAGAGGAAGAGAATTCAGTGGTGGCTTCCTCCTTCTGATTTGGTCAAAGCAAAAGAGATCTGTACTAAGGGAGGGTGTGTCTGCCACATAGGCACGTGCTGAGGCACCCGGTCATGGACGCGCCTGCGGGTTTTCATGCGTGCACCAGGCCTCCCTGTGGTCACCAGGTTATTTGCTGGATTCGTGCCTTAATCTGGGCTGTGAAGCCAGCCAGACAACTGGTTCCTATCTGATTGTAAACAACTCAGGCCTAACCCCACACAAACATAGGGTTGGTTGAAACCATCTGCAGATTTAGATAATTTCCTACGTGCCGACTTTGACCCTCGCAACACAGTAGTGGCTGGACAGCTGTTATTCCCAATAAACAGGCAAAGAAACTGAAGCTCCAATGAAGTGGCATATTCTAGGTCACAAGGCTGGTAAAGGCACTGAAGACAAGTTTGCAGATTCTGAGTCCGGTCCTTGGTTGTACAACTGTGTGTCTGCAGGGAACATAGAGGCATTCTAGGGTGTACCTTGGGAAACGCAGTTAGTATACTGTTGAGTTAAGAGTTAAAATTTAACCTCATTAACAAACGTAGGTACATTTGAAATTTCAACAACTCCGTGTGTTCTAAGAAACTATTGATCGGCATTCATAATAAAGGTTATGCATTCAGTTTGGGAATTGGTGGATCAAATAAATTTAAATGGCATTCTTTACTGGAGGATGACTCGAGTTTTGAGTGAGCCAATGATCCCAGTGATTTTCTCAGAGGAGGGCAGGTATGAGGCCTATGACAAACTTACCTGACCACAGAGTCCTCTTTCTGTCGAGTCGGACCCCAAACCATTATTCTCTGAAGGTGTTGCCAGTGATTAGAAATTAGAGCAAGCGGAATATGGGATCCCAAGAAAATGGCCAGGTCTCTTGGAGTGAGTAAAGCTTTTCTGGCCCTTGAGCGTGGATCATTCCAGGGCAGGGTTTGTCAGGGTAAGGTCTGAGGACCACCTGCATCAGAGTGAGCTGGGTCCTTGTTTCCAACTTCATGATTGGCCGGACTCCCAAGGGAGGGGAGGGTGAGTAGGGCAGACTTTCTGGTTCAAAATATTTGTTGCCCCTTCCGTGAGAGAATTATTTCCTCATCTGTCTAATGTCAGACTTAGCCATTGCAAATTTGGCCGTAAATATTTCAGAATATATGTCTACAAGATAAAAATGAAAACAACTCCCTTTTAAAAACAACCACAATACCAAGATCATACCTGAACAACTTTAAACGTTTCCCAGTATCATCAAATCATGTTGAAATTCAGCTGTCTTATTTTCTCCCTGCTGATTTGTTTGAATTAGAGATCCATACAATTTCAAGGTCAACCCAGTCAGATTGCAGGGTCAACATTCTTTTGAAAAACTTAAGCAATCAACTGGAGAGCTGGCCACCCCATCGCGGTAGACAGTTGTCCTGGGGAGTATGTATCTTTTACTAAGGGAACTTGAGGTTACTCAGAAGATCATGTAAAGGAAAAGTCACATGAAGAAGCCAAGGGTGGACTGGAATGAGGTTACGTGTGTGTGCCTTTCGGTCCCTTTGGTAGGGCACCTGTTTACTTTGAGGCGTCTCAAGAGCTGAGGCAGAAAGAGAAGCCTGGTCAGATCCACCATTCACAGTGTCCATAAGATTAAATTCAGGTCCAGGAAGAATTCTTGATACTAAGATCAGGTAAGAATTTTTCACAAGGACCCTCCTATAAAGATGATACTGGGGGAAGCACCTGGCTCGTTCTGTCAGAAGAATGTGTGACTCGTGATCTTGGGGTTGTGAGTTCGAGCCCCATGTTGGATATAGAGATTACTTAAATAAGTAAACTTAAAAAAATGATACTGTGAAGTATTTGGATAATAACGTCCTGATGATAAACCCAACGACAGATACTTTGAGGTGTGCCCAGACACTGAACGCACCACAGCAGTTGCCTAAAGCTTTAGTGAATTGAATGTACTCAGACATACTCTATGAGAATATGCCCCAGTGTGCTTGGCAGAGTTCCAGTTTATGCCTATAGATCGCCCCTTTCAGTCTCAGAAGTGTCCAAGTTTGTACAATAAAGCATCTGTCATCCCATCTTGAAAGCACCTGGCAGATCTGAGGCCCTCCCCAATGCATCCAACTGCACAGATGTGCACTGTCCTTCAGGCCGACGTGACAGACTCCCCTGATAGCTGAATCTCTTTCCTAGTGGATCTCCACACCTCTGTACCCAAATCCTTGGAACTAAGTAACACTGCTGCTTATGCTAATACGTGTGTGAACTTGCTCATTTGTGTGCAAGCCAACAAACCAGACAGGTTTACCTAAGTTACACATTGCAGAGCACTGCACCAAGACCCAGGGCGAAATCCCAGTATCATGCACTTCTGCAAAGGACTACCTCTTTTCGGGCTGGGGCATAGCTCTTTGTGATCTGGGAGAGACCCAGGGCAGTCAGGACTTTTTCTTAGGAAGCCAAGAGTTTTAACACACGAATGTGTGGATGGTGTAATGGACATCTATTATTTTTGCTTCCTTCATTCCACCTCTGATAATTTCATTCTGAGATTTCCCTCTGAGGAACCATTCTGTTTCCAGCTCTCAGTCCATGTGGTTCTGGTGAAGCTGACCACAGCTGACTTGGGGTGGAGTTGGTGACCTAGGTTTAAGCCAGTCAGTACATCATATTCCATGGGCCTGGTGATTGGTTCAGGGATGGATACATGGTCAGTCAGATACTTTTGCCAGGAATTTTTTATTTTTATTTTTTATTTGAGAGAGAGCGTGCACGCGAGAGAGCACACAAGCATCAATGGGGGAGAGGGGCAGAGAGAGGGAGAAAGAGAGAGAATCTTAAGCAGGCTCCATCTTGAGCATGGAGCCCAACTCAGGGATTGATCCTATGACCCTGGAGTCATGACCTGAGCTGAAATCAACAGTTGGATACTTAACCACCTGAGCCACCCAGGCGCCCTGGCATAGAGAAACATCTTTAACATATCCATTACATGTGGTTTTAGGGAATATTATCTTTCTGGAAAAGCAATTATTCAGAACTTACAAAATATACTCCCATGTAACAAAATGATCAACTTTCATGGAATTGTTGGCAATGAACTAAGTTCTGGCTGCCATCTTAAGAAACAAGTTTTAATTTTAGGGTAGTTATTTTAAGGCCAATCTTTCTGAAAATAGTTAATTAGGAAGAATAAGATAGTCTATTAAAACCACTCCTAGTTTGTGACAATAAAACCACACCATCAGCATCTGGATTACTACTTGGGTGTTTCCTCTAATCGAAGTCTGTGAAAGCAAACAACTGTCTCAAAGGGACAGTTGGCCTTTGAGAACTTTCTGAGGCAGATGAACTAATTCTCATCTAGGAGAGCTAAACTCTAAAGGTTTTAAATGGCCCATGTGGGTGAAAATCCACCAGCTTGGGAATAGAAAGCCTGAATTCTAGTTTCAGTTCTGATGCCAAAATTAGCTCATTGAGTCTGACCACGTCTTTTTCATCTCCATGAGCCAAAGTTTTTTCTTCAATAAAACAAAGAATTTAGGCTAGATGTCTCCTCCAGCTTTAAGATTATGATCCAGTAATCTGGGAATGGCCAATCTGCTGTCTCTTGTAAATAGAAAGACTTCTTCATATAAGTCAGAGTGATTTCTAAAATACAGAAATAATAAAAAGTGGCATTTCACTTTCCCTTATATTCATGTATGAACCCTGTCTTCCATACTTTGGCCCTTAATGAAAATAAAACAAGGAAGGATCAATGTCATGAAGAATTAAAACTAAGTATAAAGCATGGTGTTCACATATACATTACTCAACAGGTACTTTGTTATTGGGCTATGAGTATAATGTGACATGACCTTTGTCTTTAAAAAGATTTCCATGTTAATAGTGGAGACAGATTATAGTTCAACTAAATCAGTGTTACCACCAAAGTAAATACACTGGTTCTGAGTCTACAGAGGAGGAATGCTTAAGCCCGTGAATTTAGAGTATTCTTAAAGTGGGCCCATATATATATATTTAAACGCTTATTTATTTTTGAGAGAGAGATCTCGAGTGGGAGAAGGGCAGAGAGAGAGAGGGAGACAACAGAATCGGAAGGAGGCTCCAGGCTCTGAGCTGTCAGCACAGAGCCTGATGTGGGGCTCAAACCCATGGGCTGTGAGATTATGACCTGAGCCAAAGTCACATGCCCACCCGACTGAGCCACCCAGGCGCCCCCATATATTTTTATTTTACAAAAGTTTTATTTATTTTGAAAGAGATGTGGGAAGGGCAGGGAGAGAGAGAGAATCCCAAGCAGATTCTGCACTATCAGCACAGAGCCTGATGCAGGGTTTTAAATCAAGAACCGAGATCATGACCCAAGCTGAAACCAAGAGTCTGATACTCGACTGAACCATCCAGGTGCCTGTATATTTTAAAGAAGAAGAAACATTTCTTGGTAGAGAGATTATCATGTATTGAGCCCTATTTTTATTATTATGGAAATAAACCAAAGGGGATATTTGGAAAATGAATATGTGTATGTAAATTCTGATGTATTTCCCCCCCTGGTGGATTTGCTCTATTTGAGTTAATGACAGCTAACATTGAATGCTTAGGTCTTACACTGTTAGGTATTTTACATGTTATGTCACTTAACAGAACCTCTGAATACCTCATTTTACATGATTAGATTAGATGACAGCTAGGCTGGAGCAAATGGCAAAATTAGGATTCTAAATCATGTCTACTTATCTCCAAAGCCCTTGATCTTTCCATGACTATGCCATTTCTTATAAAGAATGCGGAATTTTCTTCACAGCTCTAAAAATGCATACATCCTGAAGCCTTTCCCTTCCTTCCTGTTAGTTAAGAACCCATAAAACAGCTCCTCTCTTCTTTGGATTAGTGGAATATTTTTCAAGCTTGCTGATTGAAAGACTCATCTGTGGAGCTTCCTGAAATTCCCAGGCCATACCCCTGGAGATTCTGACTCAGGACTGGATCAGGGCCTACAATTTGCGTTTTTAACAGGCATTGGTATCCTACGAGCAGTCAAATTGGAGGAAGTACTGGGTTAGTGCCCTGCCCTAACTTATCTGCCTATTTCTAAGACTTATTCCAACCCATTTCCCCCCCACTGTTTTTGTATTACTCTTAAGGCCCGGGAAGATTTCCGTACCATTTCCCATTGCTTTATTCACCGATAAGAATAAATACTACTGTTTTTCATTTACTATTCACCCTCGCCTCCCCTTGGACAGACCCTGCAATTAAGGGGCTCAAACTGCACTACCTGGGCGTACAGTGAGCTCCCGATAATTATTTACTAGACCAGCAAACTCACGAGGTAGTTACTATTAACCTTCATTAGAAAATACGCAGGAAACTGAAAGAGAACCAGCAGAGCTGGGACAGCTTATAACGTTATCAGCACGTAGCAGCTAATTCGGGATGGATGGTCTCCGTGCCCAACGCGGGCCACTGGTAGCCGCAAGACTCTGGTGCCAGCGGTTTTCTCCCAACGCTCGTCCTTCCGGAGGTGTTCGGCGGCCATCCAGGCCACGCCAAGCTCCTCGGAAGGCCGCCTAGAAGCTTCACAGGCCACGCTGAACAGCTCGGAGAACAGCATCCTTCTCCCCAACATGGCGGGGCCGGTCACGTGGGGCAGGGGGCGGGCCGAGGCGGTCTGGGAGACCCGCTGCAGGTCACGTGGCTCGGGGGCGTGGCCGTAACGCCGCCGGAATCTCCCGGGCCGAGGCTCCTCGCGGGCCACGCCCCCCGGCTCCTTTCGGGGCTCACGCGCAACGGAGGGGTGGAGTCTCCCTCGTGACCTTTCACCCCAGCATGGCTGCGCCCGTGGGACCGGTGAAGTTCTGGCGACCCGGTAAGGCCCTTGGAGGAACGCTGGGCAGATGCTGCGGCCTGACTTTGGTCTTGGCCCCGCGGCCGGCGCCCTGGGGCCTGCGGACCTGCTCGCAGGCCTGACCTCGGCGGGCTGGCCACCGCCGCCTCGGAGCTGGTGGGTTCTGTGGCTCTGGCGCTCCCCGTGGTCCCGACAGATTCGGGGGTCCGCCCCCCAGCCTGGGCAGAAAGTCTCTGTGTGACCTTGTTCGAGTCTCAGCTTCCCTGGGCCTCGTTTTCCTCGCTCCCGATGCCTGTCTTGCCCAACGCCGGGGAAGCGCCCAAGCGCCCACGCGTGTCCTGTTAGCGCCCTGGGGCTAGGCGGGGGCTGGACGGGCGGTGCTGCTCAGGGCTTAGGAGCTCAAGCTTTGGACTCGGGCTGCCGGGGCTAGACTTTTCGGCCCTGCCGTATGGTAGCAGAGTTCCTTTGGGCAAGTCCCTTAATTTTTTCTGAGACGCCTTAACGTTCTCACCTGTGAAGTGGGTATAGTAATAACTATCCTGTGGGATTGGATAACGAGCACAGCGCCTTGTCTGACGTAGAGGAAGTCCTCATAAAAAGGGAAAGAAGCTTTATTTTGTTTTAGGGTAATTCTTGCCCACCCAGAGTCTACCAGAAAGTGACCCTTCTCTTTCGTATTGGCTACCACCCACTTTCTATCTTGCAGGCAAACACGAATCTTAGTCACAAAATGCTTTGCCTGATTTGTTTTAATTTCCTCATTAATCAGTATTTTATAGAATGTGTACTTGGCCAGATCTGCTAGATACACTACTTCCTCCCCTTCTATCCGTTTCCTGTAAAAACCAAAAGTTTCTTAACAATTACCAGCTTGTTTTTTTCCAGCACTTGCACCTCTGCAGGTCTGGATGTGCAAAGTAGATTGCAGCAAAAATGAAATGAGACGGAGTTAGATGGAATTCTGACCATGCATGTAAGTGATGTAGGAGAGAAGCCCAAGCAAGGGATGTGTTAATTCTTTTAAACAAGTCTGTAGTTTGTCACTTAATGACAGTTTTATTCAGAATTTCAAAGCATCAGCCAGTTATCCATCAGGAATTTTATTTGCAGCCAGAAATACGATCCCGTTAGGTCATGAGCTATCCTGTATTTTATTTATTCAAGCCTTTATTAACAGGCCAAAGTATTAAGGATGCTAAAGGCCTGAATGAATTGTTGAAAATCAGAACAGGATACTATTTTGGCTAAAGAACATGTGGTTAGTCTAAGAGTTCTGTTCCATTATTTAGCTCATTTGTTGAGGGTATATTTACTGAACACCTAACCTTGTGATCAGGAGACAGGTGACCAGGCTGCTCCCAAGATTTATCCTTTTTCTCTCGGAATATGAAGTTGGATATCCTTTAATTTTTTTATTATTTATTTTTTGAGAGAGAGAGAGCAGGGGAGGGGCAGAGAGGGAGGAAGAGAGAGAATCCCAAGTAGGTTCCACGCTGTCAGTGCAGAGCCCAATGCAGGGCTTGAACTCACTAACCGTGACGTCATGACGTGAGCTGAAATCAAGAGTCAGACGCTCATCCGGCTGAGCCACCCAGGCGTCCCTGGATCTCCTTTAGAAGAGATATTAAAATGAGGCAGAAAAAGGTGATGATCAGGAAGATAGTCTCTACAAGTCAGTCTGTAGAGCTATCCTTGACTGCCATTTACTAAACTGGTGATTTGGCAAAGTCACTTAAGTGCTCTGAGTCTCGGTGATCTCATCTTTAAATTGGGCATAACACCTACCCAAAGGATTGTTTTCGAGGATTAAATAAAAATACATATAAAACTCTTAGTACTAGATACACATTAAGTATTATAATTACATAAAAGTATAGAAGAGAGGGAAAGATTGTGTGGATAGGAAATACTTCACAAAGATAGTGATATTTTTGAGGTGAACATTGAAGCACAAATAAGGTTTATTTTATGGAGAGGTAGGAGTGTGGAGCTCTGGGCAAAGGGTGCAGCATGAACAAGGCAAAACGGGATGTGTGCCTCAAGCATGTCCTAAAAACCAAGATAATTGAGTAGCGAGATGATAAGTGATAGGATAGGATATATTTTGGGTCGAGGCAGGGGATGACGGTATTCTATTTCTAGTTCATTATTGAAAAAAAATGCTGGTCATGACCCACTATGTGCTTTCCGTAATCCACTAATTGGGCACCCCTCAAACTAAAAAACTGGATTCGAGGGCATGCCAGATTGAAGGATGGGGGTGCCATTGTCAGCCTTGTTTTGTAGATGGAGAAATGAAAGCCTTTGTGGTTTGCAGGTTTACAAACTTGTTACTCCTGTAAGTAAAGAGAACGCTCCCAAGGGATAGGCAGCCACAGGCAGGCAGAGTGGGAGGTGCAATATACAAGAAGGAAGCAGTTCTGATTTGGTCCAGTGAAGTCTTTTTTTTTTTTTAAGTTTATTTATTTTGAGAGAGACAGAGAGAGCTCAAGCCAGGGAGGGGCAGAGGGAGAGGGAGAGAGGGAGGATCCCAGGCAGTCCCCACGAGGTCAGTGTGCAGAACCCAACACAGGGCTCAGACTCACAAAACCGTGAGATCATGACCTGAGCCGAAATTGAGAGCCGGGCGCTTAACCGACTGAGCCATGCAGGCGCCCCTGAATGAAGTCTTTTGTAAGGAGGAGACATGCTCCTTGTTGATGGGTGGTTGCTCTTGTAAAACGTTAACAGTATCTTGAGGTGGACTTGGATGTAGGTTAGAGACGAGGAGGGGTGGGGTAGTGAAGAAGATGCCTGGGTGGATTGCACCCTGTTATGGGAGGAAGGAAGAAACCTTTCGGGAGCAATGCTAACATATTCTAGACATGCTGTAAAGGTTGAAAACATGTTTTGAAAAGGAGGGAATTTGTGACAAAAACAAAGCTGGTGAGGATAAGGTATCCTTTGCACTATTTTTCCTGGGTAAAGTTTACAAGAAGTTATTAAGATGTAGCGATAGTAAGGGATGAAAGGAAAGGAAACCTGCTCCTTTGAGCACAGGCTTTGTTCCAGGGCTGCTCTTTTATCTTGTTGAAAGGAAGGTCAGCATTTTGGCAAAAACAATACAGCAGTGCCCCACTTACCCGAATTTTGGCAATCTTGGCCCTCTGGAACCCAACTGTATTCCTAGAAATAAATGGAAAAGGGATTAAAGATCTGTGGCAATGATTCTAAACTTAGCTCCAGGGGGTTTATGGATGACGAGCATTTTGTATCCTGGTAAGTTACATTATGGCGTATTTTTCAGGAGAGGGAATCCATAGCCTTTATTAGATTGTTGAAGGGATGCAGGACCTCCAAAAAATGTAAAAATAAATCAGTGGGCTCAATGTGCTTGTCACAGAGCCCCTCTATTTCCACATAGCATTATCGGCCCCATGTGTTCAGAAGGCCCGGGAGACGATAGTTTTGGGTCATCATCTCTGTAGCGCCCCCCAGCAGAAGGCTGCATGGCACATGTTTGAACTTGCAGGGAGGGTTTTTATGATTCACAAAGACCTTGCACCCCAGTGCTGAACAGCTCTTGCTTTTGAAAATAGCTCCCTTACGTCACGTTATGTGTCACTTACCACTTTCAGCTTCTGTCCGAGGGCTACACAAACAAATCAGCATGAAAAGTTACGGAAGCTGATCATAACAATTGGACCCATGTTCCTCTTAAGGCATTTTCCTTCTCAGGCTAAAGTCCGTGATACCTTGAACAGTGTTTCATGACGGGATATGGCTTCCCTACTCTTCACCATCCTGAGTGCCAGTTTGTCATTGCTCTTACCAAGCAGCTGTCCTGGAAAGCTGTCGTTTTATCTGCTGAGCATGGTGGCTTCTTGGAACAGTGCTTTGCATCCAGCCACCCCGGTTCCGTGATTCAGAATGGGGGCTGCCATCTAGCGCATCCCACTCCACCGGTCATGGTTGATTGGGTCAGGTTGGGCTTTGGACTAAACCTGGGAGGAGAGGCTTCCCCACCCTCCAGACCACACACACCTGGGACTCTCGGACCCCTTACCTAGTCTTTTATTTTGTCCTTAACCCTTATAGCCACTTCATGCACTAAGTTAACATTCTCTTTGGGAGGCAGAATGAAAGAAGCAAGCTGCAGAGGGTAGGGCCTGCAACTGTAGTGTTCGCTGCGGTATCTCTTGCCCTTCTGTCCTTGTCGGATGAGGGAAAGGGTGATCGGTGGGGGATAGTGAGCCTGAGCTCTTGCACTGTCAGCAGCCTTGATTCCAGCTGCTACAAGAAGCCAAACTTAGGGACGGAAAGGAGCTGATTGAGAGGCTCTGAGATGCAAGAAAGCAAGCCAGCGCAGCCCTGGAGTACCCAGTTCCTGGGGTCCCCCGGGCCTTGCTGCTGCCATCCTGCGGCAGTGCCGCACCTCCTTCGCCTCTGCCAGTTCCCGTTGGGTTTCTGTCACTTTTAGTAATTAGTAGTAATATGTGGAGGCCTGACCTGAAATCACTGCCCTCTGTAACATACAGTTATGTGTGGCCAGTCTGGAGCCCAGTGGGACTCTCATCTCTGTTCTTGACACTTTTAGGGAAGCTTTTTGTTTTCCTAGGTCCTTTCCTAGATGCTTTCCTTAAGTTACAGTTGATTCTCTTAGTAGTTTGAGATAAAGTGCGTTGCTGGTGTTGTTTATCTTCGTCTTTGAGTTTGTAATGTCTGCACATTTTTCTGTTCGCTGGCTGCATCAGAGAATCTGAAAACAGCATTTCTGTTGCAGGTACAGAGGGACCCGGCGTCAGCATCTCTGAAGAGAGACAGAGTCTAGCCGAAAATTCTGCAACAACCGTTGTTTACAATCCTTACGCTGCCCTTTCCATAGAGCAGCAGAGGCAGAAGCTGCCCGTGTTCAAGGTGCGCTAAAGAAGCACGCGAGGGCTGTTGGCCCGAAACAGTGTGTGGTGGCTCTGTCCTTGGTACTGAAGTTAATGCTGTCCTCTTACTCTTAATGATTGACTCACTGAATACAGTGAGCTCAGGGCTTCCCTTATCTGAGGGGATTAATTTTTCAAAAAATGTGTGTGTTACTTAACCATATCAATCTGGAAAGTCCTTGAGGTTCTTTTTAGTTAGATCTTAGGTATTGAAAAACTTTGCTTTCAGTTATAGACAAATTAAATTATGAAGAAGAATAGAGAAAATAGCACAACGACCTTCTGTGCCTCCAGCTTCAACAAATTACCAATGTATGGCCAATTTTAGCTTTATTAAACAAATATTTTTTAATGTGTATTTATTTTTGAGAGATAGAGACAGAGTGAGAGAGTGTGTGCAAGCTGGGGAGAGGCAGAGAGAGAGAGAGAGGGAGACACAGAATCCAAAGGAGACTCCAGGCTCTGAGCTGTCAGCACAGAGCTCGATGTGGGGCTTGAACTCACGAACCGCGAGATCATGACCTGAGCCAGTCGGATGCTCAACCAACTGAACCACCTGGGTGCCCCTTATGCTTTATTTTTAAAGGCAAATTTTAAACAGGACTAATTGGGAATGTGAGGTTGTTTCGGTGGAAGAGGTCAATTCCAGCTGACATGGTGACAGGATTTTGGTGGTTATTATGGCTGTGTGCACATCCAGACACTTGGTTTTATTGATCTCATGAAGTGGACAGATTTATCTCACAAGAGACCAAAGCATAAACTAGAATTCAGAATATGTTCATGTGTAGCCGTAGTTCTCCAGTACAGACAGACACGGTCCATGGACACACTTTCTCCCTGTTGCCAAGACCACATGGGAAGCCAAATCGTAATTAGGAAGTGAGTGCAGGGCCAAAGGCCATTTAGATAGAGCTGAAGAATATTTCTTTCCTAAAGCCCCCCATGAAGGGTGATGAGCTCTCCCTGCCTCACAAGGTGCCTCTGGAATGACCCGAGTAGGTGTGGTCACCAGTACTTGTGGCCATCTCTCTCCTGGATGGTTCTGGGGGAGAGCTGCCAAGTTCATCCGTTAAGAGAGTCCCTTTGTCTAGACTCTAATAATTCCTTTTCTATTAATATGTGCTTTCTTCAAGTGGATTGAAGCAGAATCCTTCTTAATTTAGCCAAGTCACCTTGGTTAGAGTTTTACATGGCCCCACACATTTTAGTCACTCATGTACGGACGTTTCTGGATTTCTCCCTCAGACGATTAGCCTCATCCAGTGTGTGTGAATGTAAACAGGCGGTAGGTTCACTGTGGCTGCCTCGCCAGAAGGGGGACACAGTTTGAGCTGCAGTGAAGTATGGAGACTCTGGAGGTCGACTTTAGAGTTCAAACCCAAGCTTCATCATCTTTGTGCCTCGTGGTCTCACTTTACCATGTGAGCTTCTGTTTTGTTATCTGTGACATGGGACTGATGGCACCTACCTCCGAGGAGCAAAACAGCATTTAAGCACGTTTCGGATCTCATGAGTTGTTAAAGATAAATCTAGACAAAAAGGCTAAAAGTTACTCATTCAACCAACCCTTCCACCATTAAAACTGAAAGTAGATTTAAAAACAAATGGAAAGTAAAGGGGCAATATATTTAAAGTCACTCCTTTTCCCCCCTGATGATGTTATAAGGCTGCCTGCTCCTCAACTACCTTCCATCAGCTGGTGTTCCCATCAGGGCCCTGGCGCCGCTGTATGAGAGGTTTCCTCTTACTCCCTCAATGGCCACCTTTTGAAGCCCCATCACCTCCTCCTCACCTGCCCTCCTGGAACTCCCTGCTTGGGCCTCTGGGTGGTAGCATCATTCTCTGTCTCCAAATTGGAGATCTTGGCATTTCTCTCTCTGGTGTCGCACACTTTGTATTTAGGATGTGACGTATGAATTAATTGCCTTCAGTTTTTTTGTGCCCAATCTTGTGGGGTGCCGCCCGGCTTTCTCACAGCACTGATGGCCCATCCAGCCCCCTGGGAAAGTCCGGACTCTAGCTCTGCACACATGGCCTTTCACAGAGAAGCCCACACCACCCCTCTCCTAGCTCATTTCCAAACCATTCCTGGAGCTTTTTGTGGGCTTTTGTTGATGCCCCTGGAATAGAGTTGGTACTGTTTGCTTGTTTCCATCTTCTTTCTTTTGCTTATGTTATTTCCCTTTCCTGGAATGCCATGTCTGTTTCTGTCTGTATTCAGATTGTCTTTTGAATTTTCCTTGACCATCAATCCATTTATCTATTCACCCGTCAACTGGATAGATTTTTCCATTTACAAAATACCTGCAAAGATCCCAAACCTTTTGTCTTCCCCTACCCAAAATGAAAGCACAGAGTCTGGCATATGGATTAATCAGTATAGGCCACCTACAGCAGGGTCTCCTTTGGGGGCTCGAGACATGCACATTCCTGGGCTGTACCCTAATCCTGCTGAATCAGAAGCCCTGAGGGAAGGGCTAGGAATCTTTTTTTTTTTTTTTTTAAGTTTTATTTATTTTGAGAGAGAAAGCGGGGGAGTGGCAGAGAGAGAGGGAGAGAGAATCTCAGGCAAGCTCTATGCTGATAGCACAGAGCCTACACGGGGCTTGAGCTCATGAACCATGAGATCATGACCTGGGCCGAAATCAAGAGTCAGACGCTTAACCGACTGAGCCACCCAGGCACCCTAGGAATCTTCAGTTTTTAACAAATATCTTAAGAGGGTTTTCACACTGAGATGTGAGAACTACATACTTAGACCCCGTATAATGCCAAATTCAAAATCCCCAAACAGCCAGTACCTCATTGGATCAGTTAGGCATCTCAGCTCTCCTAGTCCTCACCACATTATTGGTGCAGAATCAGATGGGCTGAGCAGTGGTCAGAGTGGGGGAACTTGGCAGGGTTTATTTCGTTCCCAACCAGCTATTTTTGGAATACTTTCATGACTCTCCGGAATATCAGGTGCATCTGTAAACAAATGTGGGTACAAAAGTACATTATAAAGCTAAGTAGACAGGATGTGGAAATGACCTCCTACTTTTCAGGGGCCAAACCGGTATCTCTGTTCACTGAATGGGGAAAGGAAGGCTCACTTGAAATCTAGATGCAACCTATGGGTGCTATACTGTGAACTCAGATATAGAGGTAGAGGTGAAAGCGTATTCTTTTTTCTTTTTCCCCAGTTAATAAACGGAAGAATTTCTAATTAGATAATACATCATTGTATAGAGTATAAAGGTCTCCTTCACATCCTTGCCCTTCTCCGGCCACCCTCTTCCGCTCTTCCACTCCTGGAGACAGTACAGAACAAACAGTTTCTTGTTTTATTTTATTTCCCCCAAAGATAGCTTGTACATAAGCATATATGTATTTACCCTTTCTTTAAAAGCACAAATGGTAGTGTATTACTTAGTGTGATTCTGTGTCTTACTTTCCTCCCTTAACATATCTTGTTGACCATTCCTTATCAGTGCAAATAGACATTTATCCTTTTTAACAACCATGTATATTCCATTGTTGGAGTGTCTCATAACTGACTTAACCCTGTTGATGAACATTTAGAGTATTTGCATTTGGGCTGACATAAACAGCCCTTCAGTGAGCATGCTGTCTGTATACTTCTTTGCTCACATGTATTAGTACGTCTGCAGTTAAACTCCTTGGAAGTGAAACTGTTGAATTACAGGTTGCATCCATTACATGTTTTGGTGAGTTATTGCTCGCAATTGCACTTGGTTCAGCTTGTACAGACACCATAAGTGTCTGCGAGTTGGAAATATATTTTGATAGTTCTTTTCAAAATGTACTTGCCTTTGGCCGACAGCTCATTTCATAATGTTTAAAAATCGTTTCACTCTTTTGAGGAAATGTATGGCTTTTTACAATGTATGGTTGTATTTTTCAGCTAAGGAATCATATATTATACTTGGTAGAAAACTATCAGACGGTGGTGATTGTCGGAGAGACGGGATGCGGAAAGAGCACACAGCTCCCACAAGTGAGTATGTACTTAAATGTGTCTTTGCACTTACCTTTGACTGGAAGGGTTTTGTAACTCGAGAACTCCCTTTACTATAATTTGCATTTTTAAGATCTCCCGTCAGAGAGAAAATACTCAATCCAACTAGGTATTTTTTATTCAACTTTTGGCTCTTGTGATTTCTTTGATTAGTGTCGAAGTAACACTCGTCTTTGATTTATTATAATTCCAAAATAATGACTGAATAGCCATACTCTGAAAGGAACAGAGGGGGCTCCTTCAAAGAGGTGTAATGCCTAGTTTTTGCCTTCAAATAGTTACAGGTGAAGAGGAAAGTAAAACGAACACTACGGTAGCTGTAAATAAAAATGGACTACTAAAGAAATACATGATGCCATGGATGGAACCCCCATTACAGGGCAAACCCCTATCTAGTGTGGACACAGGTGGACAGAAGGATCGGGAAAGGCCTTGTAAGAGAAATGACATTTGAAGTAGACGTTGGACAACCAGTGGCAGCTGGCCGTGGGAAGATGTTCTCCCGGGAATATCTCGGTCAGGGCTACTGGGGTATGAGAAGCGTTTGGGACACAGCAAGAGTGCAGAGATAGGGTGAGATCAAAGTATGTCTTATTAGGGGGAAGAGTGATGTGGAAGTGGTCAAGGATGGGGTTCATAGCAGGTCTTTCTTTCCTTTTTAATGTGGATTTTTATTGAAGTATAAAATGCATGTTGAGAAGTTCTTATGTCATCATCATACAGCTTGATAAACTTTCACAAGTGGATACACCTGTGTTACCAGCACCCAGATCAAGAAAGAGCACAGTTACCAGAGCCCCAGAAGTCCCCTTGTGTCCCCTTCTGGTCTCCTGGCCTCTCTTCCTGCTCCCTTAGCATGAGGGTATCTCTTATTCTGGCCGCTAAGACTGTAGATTTGTTTGGCCTATTTTTGAACTTGTAGAAAGAGATAATACAGCTTCTTTTGCCCAACCCAATAATGGGTTCAGGATGTGGCCCAGACATAAGTATTTCTTAAAAAGGTCCCCAGGTGGTCTGCTGTGCAGCTGGGGAAGGGTAGGCAGAAGGGAATGCACAGCAGTAGAGGAAGGACAGCAGAGCAAATGGTGACCTGGAGGGAAAACACGTGCACGTGGTATCAAGACCCTGGCAAATTAATTGCTTCTTACAGAAAGCCACAGGAGAAGGGCCATGTCAGGTTACCAAGAGATTGCCAGAGAGCAGTGATAATCATAACCATCATCATCATAAAACAAGTAATGAGTACTAAATAAGTGCTACATAACATGGTCACTTTGCACACATTGCTTTGTTTAATTCTCAGTGACCCTGCAAGGCAGGTGCTGTGATTAGATTGTACAGGAGAGGACGTTAGAGAGCAGTGATCTGGAGGGGGGGCATAGAACAGGGGCGAGAGCTGGGCCACGCGAGTTGAGGTGGTCTCAGGTGGTTTTGGAATTCGTCTGTATGGTTATTTTGTCACCTCAACATAACTATGTCATGTGAACAAAGGACCTGAAAATCTCAGTGGCTTAAGAATCCATGTGGTTTTGGGTTGATGACCCAAGATGGCTGTGCCACATGGATGGTCCCTGGGACCTAGGCTGTTCGCCCAGTTCTCGTCTGGGCCTTGGGAGCCCTATGGTCGATGGCAGAATTATGAGATGGTGCAAGTTTTAGGACTCGTGACTGGAAGTGGCCCTGCTCACGTTTCCTTGGATAAAGCAAGTTTCACGGCCAGGCCGGATAGCGGTAGAATGGCGGCATATGTAATCCTGTCAGGTGGGCGGCAGATACTCGGATCCCTAGTACCGTATAGCACAACGATCTGGTCATTTCCCCCAGCGAGGCTTAGCTGCCAGGGAACAGAGACGGCTGGCTGAGCGGCGAGCCCAGGGAGAGAGTGGCCTGGAGGCCGAAGGGTGAGGTCCTAGAATCCAGCCTGGGTAGTGCGGCAGCGAACAAAAGTAATTCGTTTTAAATTTTAAGGTTTATTGTAACTTTTATTTTCATGTTTTTAATTTTGGAGGAATATTTAATACATTCACATGGTTTAAAATTCAAAGGCGTGGAAGAACATCAAAAGAAAGGATTTCTCTTCTGCCCTGTCTTCTGATGCTCATTTCCTTTATGCAGATACAACGGATGTTAGTAGTTTCTCAGAGATTGTCTTCTTGCATTTACAGAGAAGTGTGGTGTGTGTACCTCTCTTTAAAGCACGAATGGTAGCAGCTATACATGCTTTAATGTACCTGGTCTTTTTTTTCCACCTAATGTATCATTTTTCAGTTGCACAGATTCTACATCATTTATTTTACCAATTCCCAGTTGATAGGCATTTAGGTCGTTTCCAGTTTTGTATTATCACAGTGATGCAGTGAGTCAGTTTGCATACATACCATGTTGCACACATTTGGGTATACTTACAGCATAAATATAGTAGTTAGGGAGGTGCTGGATCCAAGGGCACATACATTTGAATTTAATTACTTTTAAGGAACTGTATTTTCTTACAGGCACTGTGGTTTTTGAATGCATTCACAGGGTGCAAAATTGAAAAAGCACAAAAGAATAAAATGGTAAAGCTTGAGTCTCCTAAGCTTTGCTGGTGAAATTGGCTAGGTCATGGTGATAGATGATTATATTCTTGGTACGAATATCTGCTATCCCTTGTGTGGACGGATCATCTCCCTTTCCTCTTCTCCGAGACCGCCGCATCTTCTTATCATGGCTTAGGAAAATCGGACAGGCTGAGGAGCTGAAGGTCACGGCAAGAATATGGAGCAGGCTTTTCTTAACAAACCGTCTTGCTGGATTTATATAATATCGTTCCTTGGAAAAGTACTGCATGCCGAAGCACCGAACACCAGTTTTGAAATTTCACAAACTATATGTGGAACCTAGATGATATTTTTTTCCCAGAGCTCTGTCAAAACAATGGATTATGCAAGCAAGCTTCTTTACTACATTTTTTATTAGTGCTGTTTTGGATGGTGTGTTTCCTAATCCCACTCCTTAACAAGAGGACCAGATTTGGTGACCCTTAAAAAGAGCGGAGATGGAATTCAGCGTGACATACACTGCCTTTTGAGAGCAACACTATACCTGCTTTTCAGCAGCTTTAAATTTCCATCTGTCAGCAGTCATAAGCATGCAGACGTCTAAATCACAGGTGTATTGAGGAGACCGCCTTCGTGGACAGGTTGTTTATCATTAGGGAAATTATTTTTCTCTACTTACCACTGTTACTAAGAGATTGACTACGAGTATGTGTGTTTTATCTTGGATGGGAGGATTGTGTCCTGGTTTTGTGGCAGGGCTGTGGTTTGCAGAGCTTAAATTCCAGTGCTTAGATTTTTACTCTGTCCTTGGACAAGTTATGTGATCTCTTTGTGTGCTTATCTCTAAACTGTTGATGATGCTATTAACCTTCCATATAGGATTTGTTGCGAGGATTAGATGGGCTCGTGCATGAAAGGTGCTCAGCACAGTTCTGGCACTTAATAATGTGGTCCTTGAATCTTGGCTATTATTTCTTTTTTTTCCCTTAAGTTTTTTTTTTGTTTTGTTTTAGAGTGGTGGGAGGGAGAGACTCAAGCAGGCTCCATACTCAGCGAGAAGCCTGACACAGGGCTTGATCCCATGACTCTGGGCTCATGACTTGAGCCAAAATCAAGAGTCAGATGCTCAACGGACCAAGCCACCCAGGCACCCTGTAGCTATTATTTCTTGTAGCTCTGGTTTTGCATTTGTGTTGTTTGGTGTGGTTGGTAGTGTTTTGTATATGTATTTAATATTTAATACAAGAGAGAAACTTTACAGTTTTTATAGCAAAAAACCTACATTATCTAAAACACGTTCCTTACAGTTACTTTTTAAAAACTGTCATTTCTAGCTAATTTTAGACTAACGGAAAAGATGTACAGATAAAGCAGAATTCCCTTAAACCTCTCACCCCACCTTCCCTAGCACAGTCGTCAAAAGCAGGACAGTGCAGCAGCTGGGCCACAGATCTTACGCAGTCTCTTCAGTTTTCTCACCAGGGTCCTTTTCCAGTTCCACGATCCAGGACCCCATGTTGCAGTTAGTTATCTCTCCCTAGTCTTCTCTAGGCTAGGACAGTTCCCTAGCCTAGAGTCTGTCTTTCTTGTCTTTCGTGACCTGGATATTTTTGAAGAGTACTGAGCATTTATTTTATAGAAGCCCTCTGAGTTTGGATTTGCATGATGTTTTCTCATGATTAGAATGGGCTGATGCATTTTGGAAAAGAATACCACAGAAATGCTGTGTCCTTCTCAGTGCGTCATATCACGGGGTTTGAGATGCTAATGTCTGATCACTGGGAGGTTCATCTTGGTTGAGGTGCCAGGGTTTGCCTATGAATTTACTGTCTTTCCCTTTGTAGTAGGTAAATATCTGGGGGGGAGATAGTTTCAGACTGCAGATACTCCCCTTCCCTTCAGGATTTGCCTCCTAATCTTAGCATCCCTCTGTGGATTTTTTTTTTTTAAGTTTATTTATTTTGAGAGAGAGAGCACAAGCAGGAGAGGGGCAGAGAGAGAGAGAGAATCTCACGCAAGCTCCACACTGTCAGCGCGAGGAGCCCGATATGGGGCTCAAACTCACGTACTGCAAGATCATGCATGACTTGAGCTGAAGTCAGATGTATAACTGACTGGGCCCCCCAGGGGCCCCTCCCTCAGTGGATCTTGTCTGCAGCAGTTACTTGGGTGTTTGCTTAATGCTTTTTCTTTTTTTCCTTCATTAAATGGAATCTTCTGTACGGAAGAACTGTCCTTTCTCCCTCATTTATTTATTTATTCAATTATTTATTTATTCAATTATTTATGTACATCATTGTGGATTCATGGATCTGTATTTTGTTCTGGGGGTTAAAATCTAATACTGTCCCTATTAGTTTGTTAGATCATTAGGAGCTCCTTTACTTGGGCCCTGTGTTCTTTCTAAAAGCCTCTGTCCTTTTTTTCTGAACCTTTCCTTACTTGCTAGTACCACAGGATGGTCCAGGCTTGTCTTGGGTTTTCCCTGCACTAGGCCTGGAATGAAACACTTCTCCAAGGAGCCCTGGTTCCTTTATTGGAGAATGGTGTTTAGAAATCAAGATTTGGGTGCTAGGGTGCCCATTGCTACTGAGGTGACATTGCTGTAAGTCTCATTGGGCAGATTATATGTGACTACTAATTCCTGCATATAAGAACATCTGTATATCTGTATCAGTCTGTATATGTATTAAAAACCTTGCACTTATGCTGATATTTCTGATTCCAATCCAACACCACAGCACTCATTTTAGCCTTTCCTTATTTGTAACTTTTCTCCAACAGGGAGAAACTCAGACTTCATTGTTTACAATATGTTAACTTATGTGTCAGATTCTAGTATAAACATAAAGCAGTTTTAGAATTGCTAACCCATACCCCCGTGTGGTAATTTACTAACATTTACCAACCGGATCACGGTTCTCTTTGTCTTTGGCTGTACAGCGTCCAGTCCAGATGTTGTTCTCCAGTTACTTAAGTCTTGTCTTTTCCACCAGCTTCGTTGTGATCACTTTATTCATTTGTAGTCCAGAAAGGGCCAAGGTTAGTGTTTGTATTTCCTTCCGATTTCCCTTCACTTTTATCTTGGTTGGGTTTGTTTCTTTTTGCGTACTTGAAGAGTATGTGAAACATGACTGGCTACAAAGAGTCAGAGCTCCATGAAAACATCTACTCAGAACATTGTCACTCCCTCTTCATCCCTTGCTGCCCGGTTTCCATTTCTCCTTCTTTCCTGCCAATCCTCTGTAGACAGGCTCTTTAGTTCCTTCCCTTGTTTCTTTTGAACAAGTGTGTGGGTACATTTTTATGTAGTAGTATTTTTATTCTTTGTTTCCTACTGTAGAATATATACTCATTGTGAAACAATTTAGACATGATAAAAACATATAACTGATAACCACTGTTACCCACTTTAGGTTTTAAAAATGTAAATGATCAAATAAATATATAACACATGAATACATATAGCAAATAAGTATGCAAATAGATCAGATATATACACATAATCAGATTTTTTGTGTACTAATATGGCACATATACATGTACGAAATCCGGTTATTTTTATTTAATCTGACTAAAGTGTTTTGTGTGGTTGACATTTACATTGAGTTGGCTCTGCGTGTACTTCAAAATTCTTTGTTCTGTGGATTTAGCAGTGTTCGCTGTGACCCATGGATAGCTGTTTATTCCTTCAGGCAGCTGTGGCCCCTGGAAATTTTGTAAGACCTGGAAGTCAGAATGTTGACCCCATGTGCCTTGGTTCTTCTCATTATTAGCTCTGATGTGAACGCAAGCAAATTACCTAACGTCTCCAGGCCTCAGATCCCTCGTTTGCAAAAGAATTTCCAAAATGTCTGCTGGGATAAGAACCATCTGTTACTTTCTCAGCGATTTTAACACAATACAGGGTTATCTTGGGGGAGATTGTTTCTGAAAAGTGGTGTCAGAGGCATACTCAGGTGTGTTTCATTTGCAGTACCTTGCGGAAGCTGGCTGGACAGCCGAAGGAAGAGTCGTAGGAGTGACCCAGCCTCGAAGAGTGGCAGCTGTCACAGTGAGTTTCTTTTCTGTGTTGCAAAAACTCCATCTGCATCTTCTGTTTTCAGTGGCTTATTTTTTTTTTCTTTCTGGTTTCCTGAAAGCTCCATGTGAATATGGTGTGGCTCCTTAAGTATTTTAATTCTTCAGTTGAAAAAGAACTGTGGCCTGCTTATTTTTGTAAAGTTGATACCTACATGAACTTTATGAACTTTTAACTAAAAAAAGAAAATCTCATCGCCCAGTGAAAACCTTGTGAACATTTGTGAATGTCATTCCAAGCTGTTTTTATATTCACATAGAGATGATTCGGTTGGAAGGATAGAAGTAATTCTACAAACATAGGGTCCCAGCCATACATTTGCTTTTGTTGGATTTAACAAAAGGGGAAACTGCAGTGAAAGCAGGAGTCGTTACTGAACTTTGGAGAGATGTTTGTTCCCCACAGCAGAATGTAGGAAAGCTTAAAAACTAAGGAAAAAGATTACAAAGAGTGTGACGATGTTACTTGTTTTTGAAACTATGTTCGCTAGTTTCCTGTTATAAAAGAGCAAATGCACACTTATTCATTCTGTATTTTCTCCCTCCGTTTGTTATAGATGCAGTGCAAGGATTTTTAATTTCAAAGGTTATAAATATATGTTCTTTTCTGTAATCATCACTCCCGCAAGCTGATGAACTTTAATTCTAGTTTAAATAGAGCCAGTGTTCATCGCCAGTTCTCTTCCATGGTTTTGTTCATCTTGAACGACTCATTTTGCCTTATTTCTTCATTGGCTGAATTTTATACCCCTGAGAATGTTTGATTGTGGTCTTTGTTATGAAATTCTTGCTTCATCCTCCCTAGGAACGTGCAGACACCGCGCACTGCCCTTGGCCTGGAGGGTTACTGTGCAGATGTCTGAGTTCCAGTGGGTTCTCCCCGCCGCCCTCCTGACTCGCTTTTCCTGCTTGTGTGCAAGTAAGCTTGTGTCTGTGCCAGGATGCATCTTGATGCTGATTGGTCTGTCTCCTTTTTTTTAATATGGAAGAACTTTCTGTCTTCAGGTGCAAATCTCAGGTTTTCTTCTGTTAGATTTTGGCAGACTTTTCTGTTCCATATATTTTTCTCTTTTTTTCTAAGGGCATTAGTCAAGTTTGTATTAGATTTCCTTTGTCTACTTTCAGTGTTTATCACCTTCTCTGGAATCATCTGCTCTTTTTCAGTTTCTTTGTAAGATTTCTCCAAGCCCGTCCACAGTGTTTGTGATTGTTTTTAGTCAAGTATATTCTGTTTTGGTTTCTTTATATCTCTACTTGGGTCTCATAATCACTTCTTTGAAGGTTTTTTGCCTTTTTTTTTGGTTTTGTTTTGTTTTTTGTTTTGCTTTAAAAGAGAAGTGAGGGGCGCCTGGGTGGCTGTTATTTAAGTGTCTGACTCTTGATTTCAGCTTGGGTGATGATCTCACAGTTCGCGAGTTTGAGCCCTCCATTGGGCTCTGTGCTGACAGTGCAGAGGCAGCTTGGGATTCTCTTTCTCCCTCTCTCTCTGCCCCTTCCCCACGTGTGCACTCTTTCTCTCTTTCTCCCTCAAAATAAATAAATAAACATTAAAAAAAGAGAAGTGAATGTCTAAAATGGGAGGAGATATTACATTACAAATTTTAAAGGTGACAATATTACAAATTTTTTTTAATCTGGATAAATAACATAGTGTTTTTAACAACTGCCTGACACATTTCTGTAAATCTTTTTTGCCCGTAGTTGTTGGCTGCCTTGCCATGGATCGTGTCTTCACACGACAGGGATTTTCTATTTTTTTACGGAAGGAGTAGAGCAGTATTTTTCTGTTTCCCTGGCGTAGTCTATTCAAATTTGCTTTTTATTATTGCCACTGTGGAAAAGTCTTTTTAGCATTGTATACATTTGGGGGATTGTTCTCAAATTTGAGAAAAGCCTCTCAGGTGTCTGTCATTTTGAAGCTGTGAGATTTGGGGACCTCTGCAGACTGACTTCTGACCTGTACATTTAAGACCTTAATTCTACTTGTGTCTTTGGAAAATCCTTTTTTTTTCTTTTTTTCTTTTTTGCTGAAACCTGGAATTGAACCATGGAAAATACTTTTAACATTTTTTCTTCAATTGCTTTTTTGCTTGTGTTCTTGCCTTTCTTTCCTTCTGGGTCGGCTTTACTGCAGTGGGCTGGTGTTAGTCCGTGGATGATAATTACTCCTTGCAGTGGGCCACTGATGGCCACAGAACTGTGACGCTGTGCTGGTCTGGGTAATGCATGGCCTCCCACCAGATCTCTTACCCTCCTTTGCCAGGGCAAGATGGGGCTGAGGATGTCGAGGCGCACGCCTCAGTGATTGCAGAGGTCTGTCAAGGCTCAATGACAAAAGTCTTTGGGCTCTCTGATTTAGGGCTTGATATGTGCTGCCTGCCTGCCTGCCTCTCCTTCAGTCCTTTCTCCCTTGTGATTGTTTGCTATCAAAATGGGTTTCTGTGGAGACATTTCCTAGGTCTTCTGGACCTGAACACACTGCTGTTTCTCGTCTTCCTAACATAAGGGTTGTCCGTCCTGGCCATTGGGGCAGCAACGCCACATTAAGAAAGCTGGTGGTCGGCCATGGTTGACCTGGAGCGTCTCCTCTAGTCAGGCCTCACGGTATCTGGGAGCTGTGCTTCCTTCCGGTTTATTGTCTGGGCTTGTGGCTCTTTCCTTCTTTCATCAAAGATACAGGTTTTGGTTGATAGTACATTTTATTTCTTTTATTGTTTTAAATTAGCCCTTCAGAGGGAATGCCTTTATCTTGTCATCTTTACCTGGACAAGAAACTAATTCTGTTGCCTTGAGTTACTTTTGCTCTGTATGGAGTTTTAATTATTGTGCCATTTTTTCCCCCAAAGTCCATTTTCTCATTGTCCTCAAGGCAGAAATTATTGATAATCATTTTTCTGAGCCTTGTGTGTGTAAGTAAAAATAGATGTAGTAGTTGGGAAACTACACCGCAGTGGTTAGACTTATTAACCTTTTATGTCACTGAAAGATGACTCCGTTACTTAGAAATTAGAGCACTTTTTTCCTGTTTATGGTTCAGAATCTCAGCTCCTAATCACTCTGCATTTCGCTCCAAATTTGTAGCTGTGGATAATTTCCATGAAGCCCCATGCCTTCTCTTGGAAGAGCAAAGAGTGTATAAATTAACCGTGTAGTGTAGTATTAATAGAGCTGTCACGTTTGAAATGCTGCATCTCAAAAAGTACTTTGTGTGCGGACTAAAATCTGAAAACAATCTCAGAGCCCGAGAACAGATTGCATAAGCCTTTGCTTGATCTCCGTGAGAGGCAGTTACTAATGAGGATGTTTGTCGGACTGCTAGGGTCTGGGTTCGTCTTTAAGACCAGGCCTTGCCTTCACCTGTGATTCAGGACAAGCTCTAACCCTGTCTTATTTCAGTTTCTTTCTTTATTAAAACAAGGATAACTTGCCCACCTCATGGGCTGTGTGTATATTTAGTGAGACACAGTTTTTGAAAACTTGGAGCACAGCACGTGCTGGTGGTAAGTACTCAATGATTGGTTTTTCTTATCTCCTTTTTCCTGGATTTATTTGCCTCTGTCAGAAGCATAGTATTTACCCAGTCCAACTGATGAAGTCTTTGGGAGTAAAAACTTAATAGAGGTAAAAATCTGTCAAAAAGACTTTTAAATGTCCAGTGGTGTGATCATACATGAAAGAATAAAAAGAGTTTAAAAATAAAATATCTTTGATAGCAAATGTATACGTATCATGAAATAATAAGAATATATATGTTTGGCTTTTACCTTATAGACACATAATATGGTTTTATTTTTAAGGAGAGGATTGGTTCATTTCTGCTCACTCATTCTTATAATCCGATTTTCCCAATAGCTCCTAGTATCTCTACGTGCACATTTTCTATTTGTACCGTTTTCTGAGATTTATGGTATAATGATCCATAGAGTTGAAAATTGAAACAATAACACAATTTTCCCGGTGAGATACTGGTTGTCAGGAAATAGAGCCTGCAGATGTAGAGCAATGTAGGATGAATTTCTGATCTCACAAGGTGTTTTGAAAGACTGCGTGGTGTGAACCAGCTGCTAATGACTGAGTCCGGTTTGGCCCTCCATATCTGCAATCTCAAGTCATTAGGCAGATCCGCTGCCAATCCTCATCTGCTCTTCGGTTTCTTAAAAAAATTTTTTTTAATGTTTTTTATTTATTTTTGAGACAGAGAGAGACAGAGCATGAGCAGGGGAGGGGCAGAGAGAGAGGGAGACCCAGAATCCGAAGCAGGCTCCAGGCTCTGAGCTGTCAGCACAGAGCCCGACGCGGGGCTCAAACCCACAAATTGCGAGATCGTGACCTGAGCCAAAGTCAGACACTTAACTGACTGAACCACCCAGGCACCCCTGCTCTTTGGTTTCTTAAACACTGATGGCCAGATAATGCCTGGTGTGCTTGGCCCAGAGGGCTGAGTTCAGGGGGGCGCTGGGCTCCTGCCTCTGGGGCTGCTGCAGCCCAGCCGCCCTGGCAGGAAACTCTGGCTCCAGACCCCCTCCTGCAGCAGTCCATGTTCCAGACCCAGGCCTCTGAGACCCCGTGGAGAGTGTGCCTCACCTGCAGAAGGGGGCAACTTCCTGCCTGCCTCGCATGGGGGGCGGTGTGCCAGGTCCCCAGGAAGCCTCGCTAATACTGTTTTCCATGGTTCTTTTCGGTTAGGTCGTTTATATAGTGAACATTAAACTCTTTGTTTTCTTTTTATTGCTCTTCCACTTTGAAATTTATTCATTATTTCAAATATTTTCCATTAATAAGTTAATGACCTTTGCCTTCAAAGGGTAGTGGAAGATCTTGCTATTGGGTTTTGTCTTCTCTTTCTTATACTCACTCTACTCTTACTTTATTATGTTAACGTGGATCCTTTGTTAACCTTCTCATCTGCTTATCCATCTTCCCCTCTTAATGCTTTTTTGGTAGCTGGGACACTGTTGCAAATTGTTTTAGGTTATCTGCCTCTGGACACGTCATTGCTTTGCCTGCAAAGAGAAAATGAAGTTTAGCCCAGTGTTGACTGGGATCATTCCTGTTCTCCTGCCTTTATGGTCCGGTGGAAGGTACTTTATTTCGAGGCCTGAAGACTTGAAAATTTGTCCCCAGTCGGTGTGCTAAAGAAAGCTTTACCAGGGTGTAATCTCGTTACTTCTTCAGCTTTTTGCTTCGGCCTCCAGGAAGTGCTGGGCTGAACTTGTGGCTCAACTGAAATCATTTTGGCATATCTCTGTTTTCAAATTTTCTCATTGGCTTTGATCTTTGGAATTTTATCTGCCATTTCTTTGGTCTGTAACATCTTTATGGGATTCCACCCTGTGGCTTATTGTTACACAGTAGTTAATTATAAGCTGCCTCAAGTCGGTGTAGAATAAATCACATGCTTGCTCTCTAACGACCTGCCCCTTTTCTTCTCATTCTCCATGGTGTTCACATACTATTTAAAAAATAAGTGACCTTTAGGTTTTCCACAGTATGTGCTCTGTGCAGTAATCTCTGCGTCTCTATTTTCAGCATGATCTTTCTTCCCAAAGGTTGCAGGGAGAGTAGCTGAAGAAAGGGGGGCTCTGCTGGGCCACGAGGTGGGCTACTGCATCCGCTTCGATGACTGCACCGACCCGCTGGCCACAAGAATCAAGGTGAAGTGCTCACACTGCTTTTCATGCTGTGAACCATAAAGAAGATTATTTGGGCGGAATTAAGAACACACAGCATCACTGCTGGTGGGGACCCCGATGCCATGGCAGAAAGTGTATGAAATTGCCCTGCCCTCAGGGGAGACACAGAGCTCTCCCAGAGAGTCCTTGAATCAGAGCCCGGAAGGGACCCTGGGAGGAAGGTTAAGCTCTTGGTTCTGCAGATGAAGAGGTTGAGGGTCCGGGAGGTTGAACGGCTTACCTGAGGTCTGTGCCTGTTGATGATGGAACCAGGGCTCAAGGCTGTCCTTTCTTATGTGTGTTTTATTGTTTTTCCACCAATCACACGGCTGTCAAAATATAGAAACGTGCCTGTAAAAGACTTAACAGGGACAAGGCAGTATCAGTTGATAAAGCATGGAATTCACAAATAGTGTTTTCACTAGTTAGAACCTTTCCATTTTTACATAATGACGGATTTTACTCCTGTGTTCTTTGACCTCGTGGCTGCTGTTGAAATAATTAGTATCCCTAGTGATCAGTGTCCAGTCACCAGAGCGCCTGCTCTGCCCGGCGGGCCGGAATCGTTCTAATCAGTTAGTAGCGCAAACCAGTGAAAATGCTCTGACGGAATGGGAACTGGTTACAAGAATCTCAGTTACCTCTCAGTTTGCAGCAGAGGAAAGTTGAAAATAATCAGATGAACCAAACAAAGTGGTGATTTATAAAAATAGGGATCTTATTTTCTAAAGTTTTGTATTTTGTTACCTTTGAGATTTTGCTAGGTAAAGGGAACCTTTCCTGTACCATCAAATATATTTAAAGTAGGTAATTCTACCAAATTGTTAAAGCAAATGGGTGTTTTTGAGTCTTTCATGAGAAGCTTTTGTGTTCTGTTTGGCCGTCATTTTTAAGGTGCTAGGCTCTTCCCTGGTGCCTGTCATTGGCGCCGGGCCCTCCTCGCTGCTGTGCGTACGTGTGGCCTCTGGTACCGGGCTCAGGACGGAAGTGGATCCTATTCTTAAAAACGAAGCAAAAAGTCAAAACACTAAGCTACAGCATGCGAGGGAGATGGTTGGCCTGGTTAAAGCACTGAGTTATTTTGGATGACATTAATAACATGTCGTTACCACGTTTCTGAAGCATTTTATAAACATTCATTAATCTAAATAGTAATAGATGATAATCTTGAACACTGAGTGCTTGGTCCTGTGCTGAACACTTTCCATGTACTGTCTCTCTTAATTATATCACAGTACCCCTCTGAAATACATACCTTTGTCATCTCTGTTTTACAAATGAGGAATTAGGCTCAGAGAGGGGAGGTAACTTGCCCAAGGTTCACACAGCTCGTAAGATGCAGAAAGAGGATCCCGGCTCCCAGCCCACTGACACCACAGCCTTTCTTCTTAACCATGCCCTATCCAGCCTCCCTAAGATAATAGCAGGTGAGGCTCCGGTTAGCAACCTCAGAGCTGCAAGTCTGAGGCCTTTGGGACATCTTAGGAACAATGGCCTCAGACTCATGGCCTTCCTTTGTGCAGACAGGGTTTGTCTTTGCTGCCATTCATACACAGGACCAGGAGTGCAGGCCCCGAGGAAGCGGGGCTGAGCCAATGTTCAGGTAGTAAATGCAGGGGGGATTCTGCTGGAGAATTGGCAGAGCCCAGCCTCGGGCCCCGTGATTGAAGGCTGGCTTTTAAACAGTTCCGTGGCTTGATAATGAGAATGTCGGGGCATTTCCTCAGCCCTCTGTGGGAATTATCTTGGACACACACTAGCAGACAGGTTGTGTGCATTTGGTTACACTTGAACTTTGAAAAAAAAATCATGAACATACAGTGCAAATGAATTATTTCTAAACCTTTGTGTTTTTGTTTTTTAGTTTCTGACTGATGGAATGTTGGTCAGGGAAATGATGATTGATCCACTGTTAACCAAATATAGGTAAATGTGTTTTTCCTAAGATAACTTCCCTGAAGTTTGAAAGGCACACCAGTAGACTGAGAAGCAGTTGGGTTACTAGCTGGGATTTGCAACTGCCTTCAGTTGGCCTGAAGCTTTTCCTCCCTACCTGGGTTGTTTCGACCTTTGACATTTTCTCAGAATTCCTGACAGTAAAAGATGGGCACATTATAATCCCTGTCATTATTTGAGTAATCTGCTGACTTGTCATACTTACCTTGGTGTCTGTTATATCCCCGGCTTGGTGGCGACTGCGGATGACAGCACAGAAATGGGCAGTGTTTGTTGGATGTTATATGCAGAGACCAAATAATTACTTACACTTTGTGTGTCTTTGTCCATTACTCATTAACATATTGACATTGTCCTACTCGGGCTCTGTGGTATGCTGGGGAAGGATGTCGCATTTGACACCCGTGTACGCATGTGAGCCAGCTGTACTCACGTGTCGCTGTGCTGTTATCTGCAGCCTAACAGGCTTCGGATGGTGGGGCCTTGTCCTGACTTTTATGTGCTTTGTGGGTTTATGTGTTATATTGTAATTTAAGATCAGGTGTTAGGTCCTATTAGACTCCAGTGTGGGTTATAAAGCTCTTTAAAGATAGCAGTAAATATGTACTATTCTTCAAGATATGTCACTGTCACCATTATTAGCTGAATAGTTCTCTCCTTGTCAAAGATGAGTTACTTAGCTCTCCATTTGAGACAAGGGGATTGCATGGGGACTAGATACCCAGGAGTCCCTTTGATGATCCGGATGGAATGATGCGGGTGGTTTGCTTGATGCTCACCAAGGTCTTCCCTTTGATCCTTACCAAGGTCTTCCCTTTGATCCTTAGCGCCATCATGCTGGATGAAGCCCACGAGAGGACCTTGTACACAGACATCGCCATTGGCTTGCTGAAAAAGGTGTGGTTTCGCTGCTAGACTTTTGTTTTTGTGTTTCTGTTTTGTTTTATTGCTTGGTTAGGAAAGTAATTATAGCAGTTTGGGAAATCCAATAAGATATGAAGGAAAAACATTAAAATGATCCATAATTCTACTCATTCAGAGAAAATTACTGGTAGAATGTTGGTACGGTTTTTTTCTCTTTTTGTGTGTATCTGTGTGTACCTGAAGCTGTTTTGGCATAATAGAGATTGGATTGTACGTACTAACTTGTCTTGTATGTCTCAATAGTACATCAAGATCATTTTTCTGTGTCATTACATATTCCCCGAAGACATTATTTTTAATAATGGCTATATAATCACAAGACTCTACCATAAAGTATTTGACTTTTCCCTATTGTTAGGCATTTGTATGTATGGCTTCCAGATTTGAACTATTTTATTTTAATTTTATTTTAATGTTTTATTTATTTTTGAGAGAGGGAGAGAGAGACAGCGTGATCAGGGGAGGGTCAGAGAGAGAGGGAGACACAGAATCCGAAGACAGGCTCCAGGCTCTGAGCTAGCTGTCAGCACAGAGCCTGATGTGGGACTCGAACCCAGGAACTGTGAGATCATGACCTGAGCCGAAGCCAGAAGCTCAACTGATTGAGCCACCCAGACCCCCCAGATTTGAACTATTTTAAATAATACTTCAGTGAGCACCTTTGTAATGAAGTCTGTTGCATTTGTTTCTTTTCTTTTTTTAACTTTTTATGGTAGTAGGTTTCAAGTATCCCGCAGAGTAAAGAGAAGGCTTTAATGACCCCTGTGTGCCCATCATCCAGATTCACCTATTACAACTAATGGCCAGTCTTGTTTCAGTTTTACCTCTCCTCCCTTCTCTGTACTTTCTGATTGTTTTCTTTGGACATAGTTCTAATTGCAGGAGTCTAGAAAGAGGTGGTAGAGCAGGGTGATTGAAAGTATGGACTCTGTCTGGGTCAGAATTCCTGCGTTCAAATTCTGACTCTGCTGGGTTTACTCATCTCTAAAATGGGGATAGTAGAAGTCTACATCTGTGCCAGTACACTTTCCTGTATGACAGCCACTAGCCACCTGTGGCTAGTTAGATTTAAATTAGTTACAATAGAATTAAAATTTAAAATACAGTTCCTCTATCACATTGGCTAAATTTCAAGAGTCTATAAACACACATGGCTAGTGGCTATTGCATTGGACAGAACGTCTCCATCACTGGAGAGAGCTATCTTGGGCAGATCTGCTCTATATCATAATTTATTATGAGGCTTAAATAAGATTGTGTACAGTTCATAGGAAACAGAAATAGAAATGCAACCTTTGTGCAAATTAGAAAAAGATGCCCACAGTAGGGGTCTGTCCACAGCTAGGTGAGGGGAGGGTGGTCTGGACTTCAGATGCCCCAGCCTCCTCAGCCATCATCTTTGTGCAGTGCATAGACCACACGGCTGTACGCAGGGACCGTGGGACAGCACATAACTTAGTTCATGTTAGTTGCCGTTGTTACTGTTATTTTTGTTATTTTATTCTCGGGCCAAAGATTTATACTTCTGATACTGATGAGAGATTATCCCACCTGCTTGAATCCTCTTGGGAACAGTATAATAAAGGGCTTATGTCACTGAATCTTTGCCAGCCCTGAGTATTAGCCTTAAATAAATCTTTGCCAGTGTGCTAGATGAAAAAGCATGTCATTGTTACTATATGTTTTTGCTACAGTGTATATGATTGTGTCTTCTCTGCCTGTTGACCGTTTCTTTGAATAACTCAAGACTTTTTGTCTGTATTTCTGTCTTGGTGTTAATGTTTATAATGTGTTTGCCTTTAGTGGACTTTTTTATGCTTTAACTGTTTGTACCTGATTCTGGCTATCCAGAGACCCAGGTATCAGGAAAAAATGGCTTTACTTTTGGTAAATTCAAATTCAGTTCTTAAAGCTCCTTTATACTTTCTATAAACGTTCTTTTTAGCTTTTTACTTTGGAAAATGTTACCACTTAACACAATTAGCATAGTGTAACGAACCACCTTTTTACCTGTCACTCTAATTCCAACTTGTAACTATAAGCTCCCCCCGCCCCAAAAGTACACACACTGAATTATTCTGAAGTAAATTTCAGGGACCAGACTGTTTCATCTGTATGTATTGCACTGTATCATCATTTCCTAACGTCTTCTTTTTTAGATTCAGAGAAAGCGAGGGGATCTTCGATTGATTGTGGCTTCAGCCACTCTGGATGCCGAGGTACGAGCATTCCCCCCTCGCCCCGCCATCCCCTGTAAGCCCTGGGGTTGTTGGACATGACCTTGGGAAGTTACCTTGGCGAGAGCTTGTCTTTGGTAGAATGGCCTACCTTCTGTGTGGGGCCATCTGATGTCCTAGATTCCGTATGATCAGAGGATACTCCTTTTTAGCTTGTGGGTGGAAATTAGCCTGTAATTAAGTGAGTTCCTAATTACCTACTTGTCTTGTTTCTCTACATACTGTGTTTCTCCCCACACAGGCAGTTTCTTTTTATTACTTTTTTCAGTATGAAGTTATAGTTCTTGGATTTATTTATGACCATAGCATTTATGTTTAGATTTTTGTGTGTGTGCCATTGAAGTTTTCCCTGCATATATAATCATTTCCATGTTACAACTTTTATGGCTCCGTTTACATTATTTTTCTCTTACCGAGTAATAGTCTAGTTCGAACAGCAGTCTAACTCAACAAATAATCTTGATCACTGGCTGTGTATAAATAACTATAACTGTAAATATGTAAATACACAAATATGTATACGTGCTAAGCACAGTGCTGGCTACCGGTGATGGGCACCCTCCCTGAACTTCTTGGGAAGCTGACGCATAAATAGATGTTTACAGATCAGCATGTTAAGGCGCTGAGACAGCATAAAGAGGGGGCTGCGTAAGTCTAGCCAGCTGGAGGACGTCCGGAAGCTTTCACAGAAGCCAGACATCCCATTTGGGTTCAAAAGATGCACAGAAGTCCGCCAGATGAGCAGGGATGGGGAAGGGCATTCTAAGCTTGCACGGAACCACGGGGCCATGACCCCATGTGTCCAAGGGGCTGTGAGGCAAGTGGAGGTGGGAGTCTTAGCTTGCCTACAGGGCCTGTGGGGGACGATCTGCCCCCAGTCCCCTCCCTTGTCACCTGTCTGACTTCATCTCCATCCACAGTCTCTCCTCTGCACCTTACACCCGGCCTCATCTTGCTGTTCCTCGGAAGAGCCCAAGTATGCTTTCACTCTGGTGGGGACCCTCTCTCTAGACCGTGCTCCGCACGTGCTCATGGCTCCCTCATTCCATCCCAGGTTTGAGCGGGTGTCATCCTTCCTGAGAGGCCTTTTCTGGCTACCCTGACTGAAACCGCGCCTCGTTGCTCTCCAGTGTCAGTACTCTGCTTAATTATTCTGTCCGGCATTTATTGTTCCCTGGCGTCGCATGCAAGTGTTCACTTACTGTGTGTGTCTCATCAGTCAGGTGGAGATTCTGTGAAGATTCGCACTTGGGGGGCCTTACTCGTTGTATATCCCTTTCACCTGCAGCGGTGTCCGGCACGGACTAGGTGCTTGTAGGGCTAAGGGATTTTGACAGAATGGGCAGCAGTCGTAGATTAACATGACAGGTTGGTAGGGGCCAGATGATGGAAGGCCTTATAGGCCAAGCAGAGGAGGAAGGATCCGCCTTACACCTGGTTAGGAGCCCCGGACGGTGCGAGGTGTGGCAGTGACTTGATCATATTTAAGTTCCAGAAGGATCACTCTGGGGGCCCCGTAGAAGAGGCAAGAGTAGATGTGGAGGTACCACCAGTCGGCAGGCCAGTTCTCCCATCCAGCCGAGACTCGGAAAGGGCCTGGATCCCGGCTCCTCGTCTCCCTGCGCTTTCAGGGGCGCAGAACTACTTGAAGAGAGAAAGAACTCCGTGTGTCCAACAGGGGTGTCTGCGTGTGTAGCCTGGCTGGTCTCTCGGGCCTTCTCATGCCTGTCTCTTGTCTCTGGTCTGCTCATGACAACTTTTGGGTCAAAGCTCTTTGTTGCCCTCTTGAATTTCTTCTCACCCCGTCACCTATGGCACCTGCCGGCGCAGCGGTTTGAGGGCTGTGCCCGACCTCCCATTCCGTCACTGCTACCATGCCCCCCCATCGCACAGAGCATCTTCCTCTGTTTCACCTCTTCTCTTCATCACCCCCTTTCTTTTAAAAATTATTTCCGACAGTTTTTATCGTGTTTGAAAATTATAATGTCCCGGTGTTCTCTTTGAATTGTTGTTGATGTTTGTTGCTTCCGGTATTGTTTCATTGTCTTTTGGGGTGGCCCAGAGACTTAACAAACAGCTTCTTTCCGTTCTGCCTGCAGTAGTTGATGTAGATGGACTTGCTGGAAGTAGTTTTTTTTAAGTGGGAGAGTGGAATGGAGGAAGCCTGGCCTGGCCAGGGGGTGCTGTGATGCAGGGCACGCTGGGCCCTCACGCCTTCCCCCGTCCTTGCCCAGGTTCTTCCCTGCGAGGCGGAGGAGGCCTGTGTGTGCGTGAGCACGGGTCCCGCGGGCAGGAGTCAGTCCTGTGTGACCGAGGGCGTCGGAGGGTGGGAGTGGGTGCTTGTGGGGCGTGGGGTGGGAGTCCCTATGTGAGAGCAAGAGGGTGAGGAGCCCAGCGCACCAAAGTGAGCGCGGGCGGAGCGTGAGCGAGGAGGGTGGAGGTGGTGGGACGTGGCCAGGCAGCGTTTGCCCCGGAGGCCCCGGGCTCCTAGCTGCTGGGTCTGTGGGCGATGGACTCTTTCCAGGCCCCCCTGCCTGGAGGGGTGGGCGCCATCTGCTCTGGTCTCTCTCAGGGCCTGGGGAGACCTCGCCTGGCTGGGGGGACACCAGCGGCCGCGGCCCGGGGGGCAGAGGCAGGTGGAGTACAATTGGACTGATCAGATCGTTGGCTTGATCGGGTTAGCTGCTTTGTTCATGGAAGCCTGATTATGTGAGCAGTTCTAGAACGTGACCTGGTGTAATTATGGAGTATTACTTGACCATTGTATCACAGGCTATTGTTCTTCTTTTATTTGCTTCCATCCACATGGCAGGAAATACGGTTGTTGACAAAGCCTAGGTGTTTTGTCATCGGTCCAGCTTCTTGGAGAAGACTGATTTCTCTTTCCAGATTCCTAGAGAAGGTAGTGAGCGAGGGTCAGGTCCCCACCCGGGACCACTCTGCATGGACCGAGGGCTGTGGGCGTGTTGTGTAGACATGGCTGCTGGGAGCCTGGTTCTGTGGGTGGTCTGGGAGCTGGCAGGGAGGGAAGCTGGTGAGCTGGGCAGACAGCCCGCAGATGTCCTCATCATTTACACTCCGTTTCAGGGACCGTCCTCTTGCTTCTTGTCATTTTATGTTCCTGGCCATGTGTCTGTGTCGGCGTGAGCCTGTCTCTTTGAGACCCTACTCACACTCTGCTTTCCCTGGTGCGCTGAGCTCCGCACCTCCCTCTTGCTGCGCCTTCATTCGGCCTCACGCTGTTATTTATTTGCTCTCTAGTAACTTTATGTCATAAGTATATTTCCAGATGAAGATAAAAGGTAAATATCTTAAGGCAAAAGATCTTCTGCCTGAGAAGTAAGGCTGAATTTTATTTCCTGAAAGAGGAGCTCCCTGTCCGTTCTCTTTGGCACCACCTACTCAGGAATGAGGTGTCGCCATCCTCCATATTCTGCTTACCTTTTTGGTAACATTCAGCTCTGTTCACCAAGGCCCCCCGAGTCCCGTTTTTTTAATGTTTATTTATTTTGAGAGAGAGAGTGAGCAGGGGAGGGGCGGAGAGAGCAGAAGAGAGAGAATCCCAAACAGGCACCGCACTGTCAGCGCAGAGCCATCTGCTCAGAGCCCGATGCGGGGCTTGAACTCCCAAACTGTGAGATCTCGACCTGAGCCGGAATCAGGAGTTGCCCGCTTAGCCCACTGAGCCGCCTGGGTGCCCCCACCAAGCCCTTCTTAAAATTTTTGGGATCCCTGCCCCCCCCCCCGCCTCCCCCGAGGCTGCGCCTCAGGCTCCTTTGATGGTTGCTCTTCCTCCTCAAGGCGCCCACCTCCGTGGCCTCTGGTTCAGCCCACACTTGGTGCTTACGGCCGTGTTGACTGTGTTCCTCTCCTCCTGCCTGAGTCGTTCGCAGCTGGCCAGTCACTAGCCACCGAAACTCCCAGCCGCGTGACTCCCAGCCCCGTGACTGTCAGCTTCTCTACGGCACTGTCTCGTCGTAGTCGTTCAGGCTCTAGACTTCCATTGCTTTTCGTAAGTGTTCTTCCTGGCTGAGAAGTCGTCCCATCCTCTCCACTCACTGACTGCCAGGCCCTGTCAGTCACCCTCTGGCATGCTTTGCTTTCCCCCACCCCTGCCGTTTATGCCTCATTCTCTCCTCTGAGCTGTTCCACTACCTGCCTGAATTAGTTGGCTAGCCTCCAGCCTCTTACTGCCCCTGCCACGCTCCGGGATGGCCACCAGAGCCAGGCTTCCGGCACACAGGTCTGATGACGTCATGCCCGTCCTCACTGCTCTCGCCTTGCCCATCGAGTGACGTGCCTGTGACATGACATTTGGCCCCTTTAGAGTGATAACACGATCGCTTCCTGTGTACATACTTTAGGCCAGACCTGTGCCGACTGCAGTCACGGACACTATGTGGCCTGTGCGGCAGCCTTGCAGGGGAGATAGCAGTTTTTCCCCTTTGTAGACAAGAGGACTAACTCCGAACAGGGCTGGCCTGCCCTAGACCTTGGGCTCTGTCCTCTGAGCCTGCGCTCCGCTCTCCTCCTGGAAAGGGGTGTCTGTTCCCTTTCCCAACCAGTGATCCTCCTCCTCAGCCATTCAGGGCTCAGCCAAGGGGGTAGTGCTGCCTCCGTGAAGCCCTCCCTGAAAGCTGCTCAGCGTTGACCTTTCATTCTCTCCCAGTAACTGGCAGCTCTCTTCTGGTCACGACACGCCTCGGGTTGTTTTCCAGCTGGTTCTGTGCACGCTGGTCCCCCTGGAGTATTCGCTCTTTCTGGTGCGGGGGAGCCGGTCCTTCTCCCTTGCTCGGGCGTCCTGTGTCTTCATAGCACAGCATGGCTCTTCTGCCGGCACGGGGCACTTGGATGTGCACTTACCCTTCTCAGACACAACTTTGCGGTCAGCGTATCGCCTCCCATGATTCTGTAGTTCAGTCCGGTGGACTCTAGTATAGGTACTCCACGTCCATTCACTCGTCCTACATGCGCCCCTAGCTCCCGGGCGCCAGGAGCAGGTGGTGGCACGGCTGGCAAAGGTATGCGGGGAAGTAAAGGAGGCAGGACCTGCGAGCACGTAGGCAGACCTCTCAGGATACTAGAAAGTGATGCCCAGCCAGGCCCCGGGGGGACTGGAATATCGCTGGTGGGGGTCAGGTGACACACTCCACCCAGCCTGGTTTCCGTGTTCCTCCGCCCTTGGCACAGCTGCTTCCTGTCTGGCGCTCGCTCCCCTGCCAGCCCCTCCAGGCATCTGGGGTCACGTTCTCTGCGAGGGGGTCTTTGGTGGTGTCTCACCAGCGCATCTTTGGCCAGAGCTCTGGGGCCAGGCCTCCCTGTAGCCCGCCAGCCTGGTGGTCAGGGGCCCCAGACCCTTTACCCGGGGATCTGCCCGGAACTGCTGTCCACTGGGTGTCGTGGGAGTGCTCGAGGCTGTGGCCGATGACCTTCCCCTTACAAGGTGTTGTGCCAGCTCCGTGAACGTGTGTCTGTGACTATGGTGTTCATGGACCGCGCCTGGTGTTCGTGGAAGTAGAAGTTTCCTCTATAAATTGATAACCTGTGTGATCACATACGTGCTTTTCAGATTAGAATGACACATCAACCTGATTTAATCTGTGTTTAATTTGCATCACACCTTTTGACCCGGTTTTCTGCGAAATAAAACAGAAGATAACAAAAAGATAAGTAGTATCACAGTGACGTGTTGACCAGATCCATTAGTAGTAGAGTCTGTCATTGGAATGTGATTCCTCAAAATGGCAATAATAAAAACACAATTTTTAGTAGTTATTTTGTGACCTGTAGCTTATGTAATATATATCCAGTCTCATCTACTCACCCCCGGCTCTGCCAGTTTTACATTATTTTCTTTCTTTCTGTGAGTCACTGTGAACCATTTGTTTTTGAGATAAATCAAGCTTTTTTTTTTTTTTAAATAGAAATTTCGGGATTTCTTTAATCAAAATGAGACCAGTGACCCAACGAGGGATACGTGCGTGATCCTCACAGTAGAAGGGCGAACCTTTCCGGTGGATATCTTTTATCTACAAAGGTTTGATGATACTTGCATTCTCAGTGATGGTGGTTCGCAGACCTGGCCCGTGTTGTGGAATGAGAAGCGGTGGCGCCTGCTCACGGCCCCAAGGGCAGCATGCCAGGCTGGGGGGGAGGGGGGGCGTGCCTCATGTCTCCTGTCACCGACAGGATGCTCTGCAGCCCTGCTCAGTATCACTGCTAGATGCGTTTGAAACTCTTGACGCTGATGTGCAGATTTCTTTGAGTCTGTGCTCACTGTCTAGGTGGGAAAGAGCCAAGTGGTAACAAAATTACAGGGAGGAGGCTTCTTAGTCCTCAGAACTGGGGTTTACAAGACTGCCTGTCTGTGGGAGCAGCAGTAATGCTTTGAGTCATTTGGTTCTTAGCGAGAAGGCCTGGTCGCCATGGTTGAGAGGAGCCCCCTTAGATAGGAAGGCTCCATCCTAACTCCTACGCCCAGTCACCACATAGACGAAGACCAGGAGCCTGGCACGGTGGGTGTTAAGTCCAGAGTTGTGATTCTGACTCCCGAGTTGTTCTCGCTGGACTGCGTCCATTAGCTTTGAACACCCCCACCCAGACTTGCCGCCGGTGGTCAGGAGGGAACATGGAAGGAGTGTGGGATTTAGCACTGGAACCATAGCCCTCAGTTTTCGCTGACCGGCCTTCTGTGCATGCTGAAGATTGCACATTTACGTGCACGGGTTTTTATTTCTTTGCACGTAAAGCTAAGAATCATGGTATATGTGTAATTATGGGTTACTTTTTAAAAAAATGTCTATGTTGAGAGAGCGAGAGCATGCGTGTGCGTGAGCAGGGAAGGGGCAGAGAGAGGGAGAGACAGAGAATCCCAAGCAGGCACCACACTGTCCACACAGAGCCTGACATGGGGCTTGATCTTAGGAACTGTGAGATCATGACTGGAGCTGAAATCGAGAGTCGGACGCTTAACCGACGAGCCACCCAGGCGACCCTATGGATTACTTTTGAATGCTGCCTTTAAAAAAAGGAAAAAAGGGAGTGACGAGTGACTGTTTTATTTACTCACATACTGTTTACCTGCCAGGCAGGCCCAAACTAACTTTCATGAGGCTTTGCTTCCAAGATTATTAGGGTAATTAATCTGTAATTAATGAGCATATTCTAGTGATGAATTTATCTCCTACGTCTTTTCAGTCCTGTTCCAGATTATATCAAATCAACTGTAGAAACTGTGATGAAAATTCACCAGACAGAGGGAGATGGAGACATACTAGCCTTTCTTACTGGCCAGGTAATTCCACTGGAATTTTCTCTGATAAACAGACATGTCAAGGCAACACCAAAATTAACACAGGGGCCTGTTCCTTTGCTTAGCTGTTTATTTCATATTTTATTGTACCTTGTGATTACTTAATTGCATAAAAAATTGTTTGGATTGATGTCATTCATCTACTGACTGGATTGTCAGGGAATCATTAGCTCCCACCTGTTCTGTCTGCAGATGGTTCAGCGTATTCTCAACGTATTAGTTGATTCCAAAGTAAATGATGTAGGCAGCGGGCTGTTTTGTTTACCGTGAGGAAAACTGCGTTAGGTACACATCGTGCGTGTGCGTTGCTACTGCATGCCCCTCTCCTGGTGATGCCCCTCCTCCCGGGGGTGGCAAGTGGGCACATCCCTAGAATATCACCTGAACAAGCCCTGGTGCTCACTGAGGGTGGGAGCACTGTTCAGAACCGCCCTCCAGCCATAGCCTTCTCCACTCTCCACAGTGCAGTCACCTTTCCTGCGGAAAGCTTGTAGTGACTGTATATGTCACAGCTTATCCACCTGTAGGACATGCTTTGTTTACCATGGTACACGAAAGCCGAGTAAAATAGTCATTGTTTTTTAATCTATTGGGAGCTCTCCTAGTCACTGCACGTAGCACAGATTTCAGTAACGAATCCCACAGTTGCAAAGTTTCACCCCGTAGGCACTGCTGTTCAGTAGCATTTGATTAGCAGCCACCCCAGAGCAGAGTGTGCTCACACTGGAAACCGTGAATCCTACCGCAGTTAAAATTCCAATCCTGACTTTCATTTTCTTTCAAATCTGGTAAGATGACGTGCTTCAGACTGACCTTAGGCTCTTTGGTTCCTGGTTCGATGTTTTTAGGAAGAGGTGGAAACGGTCGTGTCTCTGCTCATCGAGCAGGCTCGGGCGCTCGGTCGAACTGGGATGAAGAGACACCTGAGGGTTCTCCCCATGTACGCAGGACTGCCTTCCTTCGAGCAAATGAAAGTGTTTGAAAGGGTGTCACGCAGCGTCAGAAAGGTGAGACTAACCCACCGACCAGGGGGCCCTCTGCAGCCATCTGTGATGTGGGTGCCCTTTTGCTGTGCACTGGGAAGGGTTTTGTTTTTGTTTTTGTTGTAATTGAAGTGAAACTTGGTAAACAGGACAGTTTCCTTAAGACTTTTAGGTCCAGGTTTCGGTGCAGTAGATGTAAAGGCACACGGTAAGCGGTGTGTTGCCAAAATCTCTAAACCTGCCCCAAGGAAGGATCACTCTGACAGCAGTTATCGGAACAAGTGACTCCTCTTTGTCTCTTTTCTATCTGCTTAATATTGTTCCTCATGGCACAGACTAGCTTGCCTTACGTGACTGTCGTGGTGAATTGTGGTCAGTCAGGAACAAGAGGAGTTACTACAAATGGTTTCTAAACCACTTGTTTTAGGTCTCAGCCTATGGAGCCAAGTTCAGATCAATAAATTCAAAGTGTGGTTTTAAACACTTAGCCTTGAAATTGGGGTGGGGAAGGGTGTGGTGAGAAGCATCAATTGGAAGGAATGAGCAGGCAGACAGTCTGTGTCCTGCTCATGGTCCCCTGGGCCTGGCCCGTCCTCGCAGTGGATGAGGAAGGCCCAGAACTGGCCTGAAGCTGGCGTGTTTAGCTATTCCCCAGCAAAGGGTAGAGAATACAGTAGGTGAGGGAGGGTCGGAGGATCCACTCCCGGTTCTGACCCCTGGAGGAAGGTGCCCCGCCTCCTAGCCATTGGGGCCATTGGGATGGAGCAGCGCGAGTCTGCCGGCCACACGTGAACTGTGGCCCGCCAGTCCGGAGGCTGTGCCTATGCTCCTCTGGGCCCGGGTGAGGTTCTCGGCCTCAAGGCCTGGTCTTCTCAGCTGTGAAGCATAAATAATAGCAGCTTTGGATAGGTGGTTCTCTAGTTTGAACTATTAAATGTGTGTTTTTATGAAATGATAGATGTGCTTTGAAAAGGTTTTGAGTGCTGTTATGCATGTTCCTTGCTGCTTCACGTCTTGTAGGGGCAGTGCCCGGTGCGCTGGGAATAAAATGCTATGCCACCTGGTGGCCCCGAGGCTGCGCAGGATCCAGTCCCGGTTCCTCCAGCCTCATCTAGAGCTTCCCCTGCATTCTGGCCTCGCTGGCTGGTTCTCCTTTGAACTGTTTCTTCTGCCTGGGTCTCTGTAGGGTTGACTGCTTCTTGTTCCTCAGGCCTCAGCTCAAAATTTTCTAGAAACTTTCCTTGGCCGTCCACAGTAGCGCACTGCATTATTATTATGATGTAACTTAAAATGAACACTCCACTCAGGAAGTGAAGTAACTTGTCCAAAGTCACACCTTCGGCAGATTTCAAACCCAGGGCACGCTGACCCTAAAACCCATGTCCTTTCTAGCTCATTACACTGCCTCTTACGGATTCTACACTGTTGGGAATATCTTCAATAAATCTTCTAGGATTTTGAGTAGTTTCTTGAAAGTGCAAAGATCTAAACGACTCCTTTTTGCTCTTCTTCCTGTGTGGACTCAGGTGATAGTGGCCACCAATGTGGCTGAAACCTCCATTACCATCAGCGGGATTGTGTATGTGATCGACTGTGGCTTCGTGAAACTCCGAGCCTACAATCCCAGGACAGCCATCGAGTGCTTGGTGGTGGTCCCCGTGTCCCAGGCATCAGCCAACCAGCGTGCAGGACGTGGTGGCCGCAGCCGTTCAGGAAAATGTTACCGCCTTTATACAGGTTAGTGTGGCTTGACTCTCTCCTCAAGGGTTCTTGACTCTCTCATATGAAGCCTGAGCACTGGAGAAGGTCACACACGTTTCCCCTCATGGGCAGAACTTCACGTAAAATCCAGACCCTCCTCACAAGGCCTTCTGCCCTTGGCCCCCGCTGCTTTCTTGACTCTAAACTTAGCACTTTTTTGCTCCAGCTCGCATTGGCCAGAGCTGGCCCACGAGTTAGCAGTGTCCCCATTCCGCCCTTCTGGTGGGGCGTCGACCAGCCTGTGGCCGTGTGACCTTGTAGCCTGGGCCACATGTCTCGGGTCCTGTCTTCCTTACCTTTTCCCTCAGCTTCATGTGCTGCTTTCTTGTTCTGGACCCCTGCCCCCTGTGAGGCCTCATGCTGGGTTCCATCTTGACCTCTGGCTCACAGCGCCTGCAGAGCAAAAACGGCGGGCTCTGTCCTGAGACCACTGATGGAAAACAGATAGCTGTTCCACTCCTGGTGTGTGCCAGTCACCGAGCCAGACTCTGAGTGAGCAGAACAAAATTCCAATGAAGACTGTCGCAGCCCATAAGGAACTTTCTCCCCAGCCTGAAGACAGCCTTGCCTTCGACGGTGGTGTCTCTAGAACTCCTTTCTCTGTGCTCCTTTTTTGTGGACGATGGCACCAAGATGTCTCCCAGCTATCCAGACTTAACGTTCACACCGTTTTTAATTCCTTCCTCTATCCAGTATCCATCCGCACTCACTTTCCAGATCAGGGTTCTTGTCATTTGTCTCTTCTTTCCTTCCGGTAACTATCACCCTTGTTCAGTCCTTGATGTTAGGCTTTTGTGCCACGAATGTTTACAAAGGACCTGCTGTGTGCCAGCCATCGTGCCAGGGTTTGGAGATCCAGGGCAGGCGAGATGCGGTCTGTGGGCATGTGGCAGACAGCCAGGGGGTAGAGGCTCGCCAGAAACAGATTGGCACGTTACGGTGTGACAGGGCTGCCATAATGGAATGAGCCTTGGAAGCAGAGAGCAGGGAGTTATCCCTTTGGGGAGGGCTTCACAATTGAGTATCTGTGCCCGATCTTACTGGCTGCCCAGTGGGTATCCAGGTGAAGGGATACGCACCAGGTGGAGGGAACGGAATATACAGGTACTCGGTGTGGAAGAAGCGGGTAAGGAGTATTCATGGGACATGGGGAGGCAGAGCCTGAGGCCAGAGTGGTAAGGCTCTTCCCCCACTGAAGGCACGAAAGAGGAGAGAAAGATGGGAGAGGAGAGAATTGAGCCTGAAAGACACCTGGAAATGTAGGAGAGGAGAAACTTTCAAGATACCTTGAAAATAAATGTATTGAGGTAGAATTCATATGACATAAAAGTAACCATTTTAAGTGGAACAGTTCAGTGGGATTTATTATATTTGTAGTGTGCACCACTGGCTCCGTCTAGTGTCAGAATCTGTCCATCACTCCTTACCCATTAGGCCGTTTCTTCCCATTCATCCCTACCCCCTGGCAACCTCCAGTTTGTTCTGTCTCAGTGGAATTTGGCATATCTCATATAAATGGGATCATACAGTATTGACCTTTTGTGTCTGGCTTCTTTCAATTTAGCATAATGAATGCTAAATGTTTTCCAGGCTCATCTCTGGTGTGTTAGTACTTTTTTTTTTTTTTAATGTTTGTTTAGTTTTGAGAGAGAGAGACAGAACATAGTGGGAGAGGGACAGAGAGAGAGGGAGACAAAGAATCTGAGGGGCGCCTGGGTGGCTCAGTCGGTAAAGCGTCCAACTTCGGCTCAGGTCATGATCTCTCACGGTTCGTGGGTTCAAGCCCCGCATCAGGCTCTGTGCTGACAGCTCAGAGCCTGGAGCCTGCTTTGGATTCAGTGTCTCCCTCCCTCTGTCCCTCTCCCACTCGTGCTCTGTCTCACTCTGTCTCTCAAAAATAAATAAATGTTAAAAAAAAAAAGAAAAAGAAAAAAGAAAGAAAAAAAAAAGAAGCAGGCTCCAGGCTCTGAGCCATCAGCACAGAGCCCAGTGAGGGGCTCAAACTTACTGTCTGTGAGATCATGATCTGAGCTGAAATCACTTAGCTCCCCCAGGCGCCTCAGGACTTCATTCTTTTTGATGGCTGAATAATATTCCACTGGATGGCTATACCACAGTTTATCCATTCATCAGTTGATTATTTCTACCTTTTGGCTTTTGTGAATAGTTGCTGCTATGAAAATGTGTGTTTTGAGTATCTATTTTTAATTCTTTGGGGCATAGACCTGGGAGTGGAATTGTGGGGTCATATGATAATTCTGTGTTGAGCTTTTTGAGGTGCTCAAATTATTTTTAAAGAAGAAACGGCCAGCATTATCTCATGCTCCAAAGAAATAAAATCGTAGAATGCAGACTAAAGATAGGCAGGTAGATTTGGTTGAAAGGTCCCTGACTTCCTGAGCAGGAACGGTGTCTGTGGGGTGGGGTTGGGTAGGGCTCACCCGACAGAAATGGGGTGCATTAGCACCCAGCCCCTAGGTTGGCACCCTGCCTCTAGGTTGAAACTGCTTGGCTAAGCAGCTTCCAGATGCGCTTTCACAGAACGTGGCCCTGAGCGGAGTACCGTCTGCTCAGACCCTTTGCTGTTCCCAGAGCCCCCCAGGACTTGTCCTCACTTATGTTCTGCCACCGCCCACGTACCCTGCTCTGACCTGCGTCCGAGCTGAACTGTGCTCTTCCCGAACAAACCTTCCGTTTCTCCACACCCACCTCTCATGCCTTTGATACCTTTCCTCCGGTTGTTTCCTCTGCCCAGCAGGTCCCCCTTATCCTTCAAATCCTTTCTTAAATGGCAACTTCCTCATGAAGTGACCGCAGGTGCTTCCGGTAATGACTGTGCTTCCTCCTTCCCTGAGCCTCCATTTTCCTTCAGAAGGCCCATTCCCTGGGACCCAGCCTTGGAGCTTAACTGTTTCCTATCTTGGTCCCAGCCCTTTCATATCCCTGAAGCTCCTCAAAGCTGCTCCTGCATCTCCTGGCCCAGGGCCTCGGATACTCAAGTCCTCAGCCGAGTTTAACGGAGTGTCCTTGAATTCAGGAAGCGCTCGCTGTTTCGGGTCAGCGGTATCTCAGCAGGGTTGTCTCGGATCTGATGACTTTGCTCTCCCTTGGTCAGCAGCGTGCTTGGAAAACGTGGCTGTCCTACCAAAAGCTATTCCCCAAATACTCTTGAAAGGGTGGGAGGATCCCTTTGGAACTTCCTGCCGTTGCCTGTTATTCTGAACCTTCTGGTTAGACCCGTGCATTTGGCAATTTGTATCCATCAGTCCACAGAATATCATTTGTCTGTTTTCTCAACATTTTTGAAGTTCTTCAGGGATAGTGCTATTTCTTCATGATACCTTTTGTTGTTGTTTTCTTTCCTTAGTTAACTAAAGGCTTACGATCTACACGGAGGTTGAGTGAATCTTGTGTTAGAGGGTGTGCACAGTTAGTTAGAAGTTGACTGATGTGAGAGGGATTTTGTGGGTGGAGCATGTTCTGTATAATCCAGAAGCTTTCCGAACATATACAAAAGTGATTTAATCCCTTCCTCCCTCCCCCCCCCCCGCCCCCACCCTGATTGTCAGGCTTTTATTAAAAGGCCTCCCGAAGCCTCTTCCCTACACCCTCTCCTGTGCCTCCTATCTTGGCATCTCTGTGCCTTGTGGTGCTTTTTCCTTTCGGCCACCTTTTGTTCCTGATGGGGCACGTAAGCTTTCCTTGATCTGTCTGGGGCAGCATCAGATTCTGAGCGTGACACATGCCTGGCCCATTGGTTTTAAAAGGTAGATTTGGACGAGTTTTGCTCTTTGTAAGATTTGATCATTTGCTATATTGTGGTTACTATTTTGGTGATTTACTTTGAGCTTGTTCTTTGCTGATACGTACAGCTCTGGCCTTCTAGACTTGCTGCAACCCAACAGAGGTAACAGGGCCTGGGTGCCTGTAGTGATGCAGCAAGTGCTTGTTGCTTTGACTTAATGTTTTGCTGACAAAAAGCACATTAAAAAAGCATCTTAAGGTAAAAGGACAGACTTTTATAAAGATTCTCTCTCTCTCTCTCTCTCTCTCTCTCTCTCTCCCTCTCCCCACCCCACTCTGTTTCAAAAATAAAGAAGAGGTGGGGCAACTCCTCGGTGGCTCAGTTGGTTAAGCATCTGACTTTTTCTCAGGTCGTGATCTCCCGGTTTGTAAGTTTGAGCCCCGCATCAGGCTCTCTGCTGTCAGCATAGAGCCTGCTTCAGATCCTCTGTCCCTCTCTCTGTCTCTCTGCTCCTCCCCAACTCATGTTCACATGCGCACGCGTGCTCGCTCTCTCGCTCTCTCGCTCGCTCTCTCTCTGTCTCTCAAAAAAAGATACATTGTTTATAAAGATATAAATGGCTAAGGTGTTTTTTAAATAGAGTGGTCTTTTCTAAATATGAAACAACTTTGTTTTGTGACATCATATGCATCTGATCCTAGAATCCTAGAGCTTCTCGTTAGAGAAGAAAAACCGTGCCTTGGGCATAACCCTTGCATTTAACTGTGGCATTTGACCCCAAACTGTTCTGATTTCCTTTCCTCAGAGGAAGCCTTTGACAAGCTGCCTCAGTGCACTGTCCCTGAGATGCAGCGTAGCAATTTGGCGCCTGTCATCCTGCAGCTGAAAGCGCTAGGGATCGACAACGTCCTCAGGTTCCACTTCATGTCGGTAAGTCCTGCCTTCTGTCTAGAGCGCATGCGGGTGAGTGTCAGGACACTAGACAGAGCAGAGCACACCTCTTTTCTTTTTTATTTCTACTTAGCTCATGTGTCCAGGCCCTTGCAGGGTGTGGGGGAGTGGAGCCGGACACGGCAGACGCAGTGTCCTCTGCTTGTCTGCTGGGGGGAGACAAGTCACTGGGTGATTACAGTGCATGGGCCCCGTGTTCTGTGACACAGAGGAAGGGCCCCCACTTGGTTAGTCATATGCGAATCGAGACCTGAAACCCAGGTAGGATTTCACCAGATGGGGGTTAGTGGGGTGGGAGAGCCAGGACAGCGAGTGTGCGTAGGCCTGTGTGAGGAAGCTTCTCAGCTGGGGGAGAGCTGCAGGGGGCATCCTTGTGGCTGATCGCATTCCCAATTATTTCCTGAGACAGGTTTCCAGGAGGGAAATTATTGGGTCAAACAGCCATGGGCATTTTGTACGTCCTTGACATGTGGCCAGATTGCTTTATACCTAACGTCTGGCAGTGCCCAGTGCCCCACTCATGGTGCCTCCATCAGGCCATGTTATTTTCTTGGAGAGTTTTGCTGATTTGATTGGTGGCAGGGAGGGAAGAAGGAAAAATATCTCTACTTTATTGTTTGATTTCTTCAAGGGCAGTTTAAAAAAACCCATTTATTGTCCAGTTTATATTTCTTCTGAATGGTTAAGCCATTTCTCTGTTAGAATTAGTGTCTGTTGTGGTTTTTAAGAGTCCTTTAATTATTAAAGACATTAACCTTTGTCTATAGTATTTCTTGGAAATGGTTTTTCTAGTTACTTGTATTTTACTGCTTTTTTAATTTGTTTTTTAAATGTGCAGACATGATAAATATTTCCACAGTAAAATCTTTCTTTGTCTCTGTGGTTTGTTCTGTTATTCCTTTGCTTATGAAACACTTCCCCATATCTAGGTCAGTTAATAAACATTCAGTCATGTTTTCTTCCTGAATTTTTATGATTTGAAGACTTGAATCTTAACTCTTTGTTCTGTCCCTACTGCATTGTTCTGTGGTGTTTCAAGCTTGGATTCTCAGATTATAAAGTCCCTAATGTCATGTATGTCATGATGAACTAGGCGAATGAAGGAATAGAAAATGTCGATCTCTGACCTAAAGAAAGCAATTGTGTGTTTGCCATAAGTCTGGAAAAAATACACAAAATACACAAAAATTATTGGTGTACGTAAGAAATTTTAAAGAAAAGGTAACAATAGTACATGCAAATTAGAAGCTTAAGAAAAGCCTCACATTTAGGATGAATGGAATATGTAAAATGGCAAAAAAGACTTATCAGCACTTGAGAAACTGCAGAGAGTTTTCAATCATCATTTGGAATTTGTGAGATACCTATTGAAGAAGGAGCCGAAGGAAAGGAAGCAGCAGAGTAAGGGGACAGTGGATCGATCACGTTTAGCTTCTCCAGAAGACAGAGAAGTGCCAACTGAAAGAGCTGTAAGGTACTGCCCTAGATTAATTAGATGATCAAACATGAAGGAAAATGGTAAAATCCAAAGCTGGCGCGTTGTGGGAAAGCAGTTTTATACTCCGTTTCAGTCCCGAGGGCTTTCCGACGTTATTTTATGAACCCTAGACATGCCTGGCATTTCTTCTCAGGGAAATTTCTCCTAAAAAATTATTCAAAAGAAGAAAAAACACTTACACATATGATCATGTTTATAGTATCGTATATCAAATTTGTGAATAGAATAATGAAAATCATAAACTTTTGGACAATTGAAGAATGAGGAACATACCAATTCATCTTTGTCTATTTCCCTCTGGTTATCTTCTCCTGAAACTGTGTTTTTTTTTTTTTTTTTTTACAATTGAAATCACAGGGTACATGTAACTTTGTATATTTAGCAGTGTTAATTAGCAAAGAACTGGAAACAAGTCAGTTGGCCCAGCGTAAGACAATGGCTTATTTTACAGAGTAGAGCCTTGTTGGAATATGACGCAGCCATCCCAAGTAATCACCGTGAAGTTCCTGTGGGTAAAAAAAACACAGCGAAAACAGAAAGTCGTACAGTGAGAAAAACAAACTAAAATTATACATAAGCAGTCCTTCCATCTGCGTTAAAACATAGTATTTATGCATGGTCCCAAATTGGCTGAGGCCAGAGAGAACTCCTAGGTGTATGTACTTAGGGGAAAATACTAGGGATGTGATTTGGATCCAGAGAATCAGACTGAAGGTCCTAATAGCAGCTTTGCTTAACTTCAGATTGCCTAGCATTCTCTGTTGTTTTCAGAAATTCAGATTCTGCCTATGTCATTTGCCCGCTGTGGGCAAGGCCGGGCTCTGGGTGGTCCAGGGTTGGCCACCGGGGCTGCTGGAGTGGAAGGTTGAGACTATGAAGTAAAAAAACCAGACATGCCCTATGAGAGTGGAGAAAAACAGGGAGGTTGCTCACAATAGGGAGGCATCACTTCTGATGGAGGGCAGCGTGGGGAGGGCCTCAAGGGGCAATGTTTAATCAAGCTGAGATTGGAGACCCAGTAGTACTAAGGATGCTGAGGAACAGCTCAGGGGGCGCTGATGTGAATACAGGCACAGAGGCCGGGAAGTATGGGGCACGTAGGAGAGAAGAGTAGATTTGAGCAGGAAATAGTCACATTTTATGTCTGGTACCCGAAGAAATTAATTTAGGAGGATTTTTATGTTTTTACAGCCCCCTCCGGCACAGTCGATGGTTCAAGCGTTGGAGTTACTCTATGCTCTGGGAGGTACGCCTGTCTCATACGTGTTCTCTAATCTGTTTACTAATAGATGGTATTAGTTAGGCTGTATTCACATTAGGGTTCTCAGTGTCTTTAGGAGTGGGATTGGTTCTCCCCATGTATCCAGTCCTCTTAACAACCCTTAAGCTTTATTGAAATAAAAAAAGGTGGGATCATAATTAGATTAATAGGACATGAAGTCCAGTTATGACAATGTATATAAAGCATGTCAGTACATCAGAAGCTATTAAAAACCATCATCGGAGCCACATTCCTGAAAGATATTTGGAAGAGTGCCTACCAGTATTGCAGACCTTTTTCTCAGTCCCTCCACTGCATCCTGAAATCTCAGGCTCACTATTGTCTCCCTCTTCCCTGTCATTCCGTTCCTGGAGTTCCCTGTGGAGAACTGGGTTGATGACCAGTCTGTGGAATTCTCTGGGGCAAGGAAACAACCATGTTATCGAGGAACCTTCTATTCCCTCTTCTCTTGTTTAAAAATGTAGCATCGGAGTGCCTGGGTGGCTCATTTGTCTCTGCTCAGGTCTTGATCTCAGGGTCATAAGTTCAAGCCCCATGTCAGGCTCTGTGCTGGATGGGAAGCCGACTTAAAAAAAATTAATTTAAAAAAATGTAGTTTTTATCTTTAGAGAAGACTGTAGGCCGAATTCATCTGTTGAGGAAATACCTGTGTTTTCTATGAATGTTGCCCCAAGTGAGCATAATGGCTGGTTTGGTAGTGAGTTTCCGTAGAGGTTTTGTCCTTTGAGGTTGTTTTGTTTGTTTTTAACATCTTTATTGAGGCATAACTCACATCTCATGGAATTCACCCATTTAAAATGTACAGTTCTGTGGTTTTTCGTATATTCACAGGGTTGTGCAGCCATCACCCCACGTTTAGAATATTTAGAGCATTTAGAACAGCTTTATCACCTAAGAAGGAAACCCCATACACATACGTGCTCGCTCCCACTCCCTGTCCCCTCCTCCTTGCAACCCTAGGCAACTACTAATCAAATCTCTGTCTCTGTCGATGTGCCTGTTCTGGACATTTCACAGAAGTGGAGTCACATATAGGTGGTCTTTTGCGATTGGCTTCTTTCATTCAGCACGATGTTTTCAGGTTCATATATGTTGTGGCCTGTGTTGATAATTCATTTTCTTTTATGAGTGAATAACGTAGCATTGTATGGCTTGGATATACCAGGTAATATCCTTATCCACTGAGCAGTTGATGGGCATTTGCGTTGTTTCCCTGTTTTTGGCTAATACAAATAATGCTGTAAACATTGGCGCACTAGTTTTCGGTGGACATTCCTCCCAGCCGGGTATGAGGATTCCACTTGCTCCGCATAATAAGTATTAGAGCAAGCTGCCAACGCCTGTTATCCGTGTTTTGGGTTACAGTCATCCTGGTGGATATGAAGTGGTATCTTGTGGTTTTGATTTGCATTTCGCTAATGACTAATGATGTTAAGCTCTTTTTGGTATGCTTATTGGCCATTTCTAGATCTTTGGAGAAATGTCCATTCAGATCCTTTACCCATTTTCCCTGGTTACTGGGAAGGTTACTGTCTTTTTATTATTGAGTTGGAGGAGTTCTTTATGTATTCTGGGTGTAAGTTTCTTATCGAATCTGTGACTTGTAAGTACTTCTCCCATGCAGTGGGTTTGGCTTTTCACCTTTCTTGATGGTATCATCGGTAGTACAAAAGCTTTAAGTTTTCACATAGTTCAGTATATGTATTTCTTCTGTTTGCTTGTGATTTTTGTGTCTTAACCCAAGAAACCATTGCCCAACCCATGGCATGGAGATCTCTTAGATTTTCTTTGAAAGGTTTTTATAGGTTTTAGCTCTTATATTTAGTACGTCTGTGATCCTTTTTTTTTTTTTTTAATGTTTATTCATTTTTTGAGAGAACATGAGCTGGGGAGGGGCAGAGAGAGGAGAGGACAGAGGATCCAAAGTTGGCTCCATGCTGACAGCAGAGAACCCAATATGGGGCTCAAACTCAAAAACTGTGGGATCATGACCTGAGCCAAAGTCAGATGCTCAACCGACCGAGCCACCCAGGTGCCCCTGTGATCCATTTTGGGGTTAATGTTTTTTATAGGGGTCTACCTCTATTCATTACATTTATGATACTTCTCTGTGAAGGAATAGCCAATTACTGATATGAAGGATCGTCAGTGATCTAAAAGGCCTTTAGGTGGGTCTTCATCAAGTCATCCCAGAGTGAGTGTGAGCTGAATTAGGTTCCCATCCCTTGTTCTCAGGCATGTAATAGGAACCTGAGAGCAAGCTTTCCTGGGGTAGTCTGTAACGAGTATGAGAGAACACTGACTACATAGAAGTTTTTCATTTGGATTGATTTTCCTCTAATCCAACAGAATGAGAGTTAAAATTATTCTCTGTTTCTTCACTGCCCTGAATAAGCTGGAGAAGGCAGGGGAACCACCTGACTTAATTAACAGTTACCAGCTGAATTACCACCTTTCAAGAGATGATTATATGGGAACAGAAGAGAAATTACCTTTTCTGTCTCACTGTGAGCTCTGCAGCATGTATTTTAACGGCACACCTTGGGAATAGTCTAAACGGTAGTAAAATAATAGTCACCGTCTCGAGAATCCAGTGCCTGTATATTGGCTCGTGGCAAAGAGGCAAGGAGGGGTGTGGGGAATTGGGGTCCGCCCGGTTCAGTAGACTGCCCAGGAGGCAGCTGGGTGAATGCTTCTGGTGCTGGCATCCGAGAGACATTTGGGCACGTGTCCAGACTCATAGTTGCTGGCCTTGAAATTGCTCTCATCCCTTGGGAGGAATAGAGGGTGCGGGATGCCGTTCTGGGAAGTCTGCACTTGGAAAGAGCGGGCTCTGGGGCGGTTGAGGGCAGTGGGAAAGAGGAGAGGCTGTAGGGCCATTTCCTTGTAGTTAAGTCCTTGAATAGAAGCTATTAGAAGTATCCGTTTTTCAAAATTGGGTGTTCAGGAGCTCAGGGGATCTTCCCTGCTTTTACTGCAACAGCACCCTGGTGTCAGATGGAGTTTGGTAGCATGATTCATCTTCTGGATATCTTTTCTGGCATACATCATCTTTTATTCTCTCGATAACTATGTCTTCCAACACAATGGTGCCTTCCCTCTGATTTCCCTTGTTCTTTCCCTTGCAGGTCTGGACAAAGACTGTCGCCTAACTGAGCCGCTCGGCATGAGAATAGCAGAGTTTCCTTTGAATCCCATGTTTGCAAAGATGCTGCTTGAATCAGGTAGGTGGAGACTGACAGTTCTCATTGATTCTGTCACAGACTTCTTCCCGGGGAGGAGGGCATGGAATCTTCTGAGGAGCGAAGGAGCTTTCCCATAATGCTGTCTTATGTGGGGATGTTGTCAACTTGGGATTCAGTGTCCGTCATCATTAATTCAGCAAAAACTTCTGTTTTATTTCCTGGGGGCCTAGAACTAATGCCTGATTTGTTTAAAAAAAAAAAAACGGATTTTTTAAAATTATGGTAAAAAATACATAAAATTTACCATTTTAACAAGTGGACAGTTCTGAGGCATTAAGTACGTTCGCATTGTCGTTCAACCCCTGTCACTATCCATTTCTAGAAGTTTTTCATCTTTTCAAACTGAAACTCTGTACCTATTAAATGCCAACTCCCCATTCCCTTCCCCCCCCCAACCCCAGCCCCTGCACCCACCATTCTCTCTGTCTCTATGAATTTGACTATTCTGGGAACCTCACTTCATGGAATCTCACAGTATTGGGAATTTTGTGACTGATTTATTTCACTTGATGTGCTATCTTCTAGGTTTCATTCATATTGTAGCGTGTGTCAGAGCATCCTTCTTTAAGGCTGAATAGTATCTTATTGTCCTCTGTAGGGGACACTTAGATTGCTTGCACCTTTTGGCTGTTGTGGTTAGTGCTGCTGTGAACGTGGGCATACAAGCATCTGTTTGACTTCCTGCTTTCCCTTCTTTTGGGTATATACCTCACAGTGGGGTTGCTGGATCATCCAGTAATCCTATACTTTTTTGAGGACCACCATACCGTTTTCCCCAGAGGCTCCACTGTTTGGTGTTTCCTCTACCCACACACAAGGGTCCCAACTCCTCTGATGCCTTCAGATTTTTGTGAAGTTATGAGTTAAGGGGTGAAAGTTCATAAGTTAGAAATCTTCTCATTATAGGTCAGAATCGTCCAGAGAGTATAGTTTATGTGTGTTTCCCCCCAGCCACCACCCCCAGTGGGAAAGGAAATAAGAATTTTTCCTTGCCTTTGGCTAGCTTGTGCATTCACTAGCAATTTACAAAGCTGTATTTCAGACCAAGCCAAAATAAGCATGGTGAGAGTTAGCTATGCTTGTGTTCAGGGGTGCCCGAATGACCTCAGGCTTATACTGAGAAGCAGGACTCTTAAGTTTGGGGTGGGGGAAGCGTATCAGTTGTGAGGCAGGGGGCTGTGGGAAGGGGACTGGGCAGTGCAGTTCGCTCTCACCGTCCAGTGCCCTGGGGCGCCAATGGCCACAGACCCTGTTCCCAGGGCAGAGTGCTGCCCTGGTCTAGGGGTGCCTTGAGCTTGCCACGTGAGGTGGGCCCTAGCAAGAGGGAGGCCACCCCAGAGGAGGGTCCAGGAGGAAAGAGACCACAGCAGGGACATAGCCCACATACTCCCTGCTGCCCCTCCGTTCCCTTTTGGGTTTTGGCCTGGATCCTCTGTCCAGATGGGAGTAGAGACCCTGTGTGGAGTGGACCTGCCTGAGTGATGTGGCTCCCCCACCCCTGCCTCCCCGCCCCTGCCTCCTCACCCCTGCCCCTTGCCCCTGCCCCTGCCCCTGGCAGCTGCCTAGTGTAGAGGCAGCGCTTTCCCAGAATCCTCCCAGGCCTGCGTTCGCTGGGGCCACATGTGGGACGGTACATTCAGCAGGGGAGGGGTTCAAAGGTAATCAAACGATATATAAATGTATGACTTTAGTTGACGCTGTGGTATAAGGAAAATAATAAGATGTCTTTCACTTCTCAGTGACACAGTATGTGTTTGAAATCAAACATGCTTTTTTTTTTGTTTTATAGGAAATTTTGGCTGTTCTCAGGAAATTCTAAGCATTGCAGCCATGATGCAAATCCAGAATATCTTTGTGGTCCCCTCAAACCAGAAGTCTCAGGCCGTAAGTCCCGCCTTTTCCCCAAGCCATTCCTACCTAAGTCTTTCACTTTGGGCTTTGCTTGTTGAAAGGCCCCGGGAGCCAGTGATGACAGGGCCGTGCAGAGGGAGTCTGTGTACATTCTAAGTGTCTGCCTGACATTGCGCCTCATTCCGTTGTATCTTCATAAACCTGGGAGGTAAACCCTATGCTCATCGTTTTTAGAGGTGGAGGCATGGAAAGGTTAGGTAATTCCTCTGGGATTGCACACAGTCCAGAGCCGCCAGGCTTAACTGTGGCCCGCTGACTTCCCCGTAAGGGAGACAGGCCTTCAGGCCACTCGGGGACAAGCGGGTGGCCCACCAGTGACGTAAGGAGTTGTGCCCGGGCACAGCAGGCTGGTTTGGGTGGAGGGGTGCTCTGACCCAAGGAGACGGCAGGGCCCCCTGCCTGAGGCCCTGGCACCAGAGCGCTCCGCAGGAGTGGGTGCCGGGGAGACTGGGGAAGCCAGCCCCTGGAGGTGAGGCGCGCTGGCCCAGGCGGCCGGGGAGGTCGTCGCGGTTCCTGTGGCAGGAGTTGGAGAGGCGGCCGCCTGCACGCGGGGGCTGAGCCTGGGTGTGTGCCCGCGAGGAGAGGCTCTCTCTTTCTTTTTTTAATGTCTATTTTATTTTTGAGAGAGAGAGAGCGAGAGAGAGAGAGCATGAGCGGGAGGGGGCAGAGAGTGAGGGAGACACAGAATCTGAAGTGGTGTCCAGGCCTCAAGCTGTCAGCACTGAGCCCGACTTGGGGCTTAAACCCACAAACTGTGATATCATGACCTGAGCTGAAGTCGCATTCTCAACCAGCTGAGCCACCCATGCGCCCCGAGGAGAGACTTTCTTACAGGCGGGCGTCCCCTTTCCTGATGGAAGTATCACACGTTGCAAAGTTTGCCTGCCTCTGTGCCTGGTGGTTATGTCCATTTCCTCCTTGTTTTTGTTTGTTTTTCTGCTTTTCTGTTAATCTCACACTCCTCCCTCAGAACAGGCAGGCTCGTTTTCAGGCTGAGGAACCTGAGGTCCTGACCACTATGTCGGCGGAAATGGCAGCGTATCCCCTTGGCGGTGCTCCCGCCGCGGCCCTACCCTCCTCCAGCGCTTCTTACCGCCCGCTCTGCTCTGCGTTTTGCTCGTTTACTTATTTGGGTTTTGCTCCCACCCCTGTTGTGTTCACTGTTGCACCCCAAGTGCTTAGGACAGCGCCTCCCTCTGGTAGTGCTCAGGAAATTCCTGTTAATGAAGGCATGGATGGAAGGCAGGGGAGGGGAAGAGGTAGGTTGGTTAATGATGTGGTATTTGAGGCAAGGAAAAAATTGTGAAGATAAGTATGTTTGTGAGCTCAAATCTGTATCTTGTGTGCTGCTTCTCGAACTCCCGGGAGCAGGGCGGTGCTGCCCAGGATCCTACAGAAAGGAAAATGGAGAGATGGGGTCTGAGAGGGTTGTGCAGAGTGTCGACCACGCGCCAGACGGCTGCCCCCTCCCAGCCCCCTGGAACTTACGTTCTACTGGGGGTGGAGGGTTCTTCTGGAAGAGGTGGTGTAGGTTGCACAGAGGAGGAGAGAGACAGTCCTAACATCTGTCTGATATCTGTGGCCCGCGTTACAGTGAATCCTCTTAATCCTGCAGCAGTCTTGATGGGCTTGATATCCCGATTTTACAGATGAGGAAGCTGAGGCCGAGAAAGGTTACGTTACCAATCGGGTTTTCAGGGAAGGCGGAGCTGGTGTTGGTGCAGACCAGGCCTTTCTGACTCTGCAGGCCACGAGCTGCTCGCCGCGTGGTGTCGGCTCCCAATACAGGAGCTCACAGGAGTCAACTTTATTCTTTCTAGGTTCGAGTGCACCGGAAATTTGCCGTGGAGGAGGGTGACCATCTCACTATGCTCAACGTGTATGAAGCGTTTATCAAAGTAAGCACAGCTCCCACTCCAAAGGCCCCTCCACCCCACCTCGAGGTGATCTAGGAGTGAGGATTCCAGCGGTCCCCTTTATAAAGGAGTGGCCTGGAGACATCTGTGTTTTCCTGTTAGATTATTGCCAGCACTTCTGATCCACGGGTGGGGCCCCTGCCCGAGTCTCTGGTGCACTTTTGCCTGGAAGACCATAGGTGTCGCTCCTGACCTCCCCTGCCTGGAGACATGGCCCGCTGGCCGTGTGCCGACGGCCCGGCCCTCCGGGGCCTGCGCTCCCCACCGCCGCACAGCCGCCCGGCACGCTGGGTCGCCCTGGCCGACATCTGAGTAGCAGGTCCCGTTCTGTTTGCTGCCAGATAGGCGAGGCCTTGAGTGGGACTCTCCAGAGCTGTCTCTGTGAGTGTGAGATGGGTGACAGGCCACGGGAGGGGCGTGTGGTGAGGACCCGTGTCTGTTCACACGCCTTGCCTGCATTTGGCGGCAGGTACTGTTCATTTTTATTGTGTTTTTCTGTAACAGCCTTAACATTTTGTAAAACTCAGCAAATAATGCAGCTTTAGAGTCTCACTAAAAACTGCTGAAAAGGGAGCTCTAAAGTTGATGAAAGGCAGAAGGAACCTCTCCTAAATAGGAAAGGGTGGGAGGGGGAAATTAGCAATTTCAGGTTTTCAGTATCTTGTATTCATTTCCTAAATGTTTTCTTGGGAGAGGAGAAATACTGAATTTTTGTTTTACCAAAGCTCCGAGGGGGATTATTCAGTTAATGAACAGTCTTCAGAAAAAGCCCCATCTCTTACTGAGATCATGAATTATGAGTTACATCAGTTACAATCCATTTGTGCCAGCATAGTGCGTCGTCTGTGGTCCGAAGCTCCCTCCACCAGCTGAAGGCAGGCGCAGGTCTACATGGTGTTAGTGTGTCGCTGCCTCTGAAAGTCTTCTGTGAATTACAGCTTCTTACGTGAAATGCTTTCCTTTCTGGCTTACAGTATGATTTCAGACGTACGTTCCCACAAGACGTCATTCAGCCCAAGACGTCATTCAGCCCAAGACGTCATTCAGCCCAAGACGTTAATGATCATACTTAGGAATGTAGACTAAAATTAAGCACCGTTGGTAGAAAAGTCATACTTTGGGGAGAAATGATAATAATTTGCAAATTATTTCTAGATGGGCAAGTGTTGCTCGCCTGTAGTCTCACAGATTGATAGACTCAAAGGATGGTGACTTACAAAGTTGATTAACAAGACCCACGGGGAAGTGGTTCTTGCTGGTCATTCGCCTCTCGGGCGGGTGTTTCAGGTGGAAAACAACTCTGCTTGTTGGCGGGTCCTTGTTCGCCCGTGAGTGCAGGGAGGGAGCTGGGCGAGCAGTCAGAGCACACGGTGGTCAGCACCTGTTTAGGGAGGCGGGGTCGGAAGGGGCCTGTCGGGACGGGACGGGACAGAAGATCTTGTCCCATTGAGGAAGCAGTGCGCCTTGCCGCGTGGCCATGGTGGAGAACTTGTCCGTGTGTCTCTCACTCACCCTGTGTCTCGGTCGCCCTGCAGCACAATAAAAACTCTCAGTGGTGTCAGGAGCACTTCCTGAACTACAAGGGTCTCGTCAGAGCCGCGACCGTGCGAGAGCAGTTGAAGAAGCTTCTTGTCAAGTTTCAAGTGCCCAAGAAATCTAGCGAAGGTAAGAGCAGCCCACCTCACCCGGGGACGCTCCCCCGCCGTGCTGTGCGGTGCCAATGGGTGGCACCGGGCTCATGCCGAAATGCCTGTGTCAGTGAAAAGCTGAGCATGTAGAAGTAGCATGTTTTTTCTAAGAAGGCCCATTTTTATTTCTAAGGGCTATTCTTTTTTTTTTTTTTTAATTGTTTTTAACTTTGTTTTGAGAGAGAGAGAGAGAAAGAGAGAGGGAGGGAGAGAGCAAGCGTGAACAGGGGAGGGGCACAGAGAGGAGAGAGAATCCCAAGGAGGCTCTGCACTGTTAGTGTGGAGCCAGACACAGGGCTTGAACTCACAAACTGTGAGATCATAACCTAAGCCGAAACCAAGAGCTGGATGCATAACTGATTGAGCCACCGAGGCGCTAAGGGCTATTCTTTTTCTTTTTTTTTTCTTTTTTAAATGTTTATTTATTTTTGAGAGAGACAGAGAGAGAGAGAGACAAAGAGTGGGCAGGGGAGAGGCAGAGAGAGAGGGAGACATAGAATCTGAAGCAGGCTCCAGGCTCTGAGCTGTCAGCACGGAGCCCAACACAGAGCCTTGAACTCACGAACCTCAAGATCATGACCTGAGCAGAAGTCAGACGCTTGACTGGACTGAGCCATCCAGGTGCTGAGGGCTGTTCCTGATAACAAAAAAGGTGCTAGGCCCCAGCAAGCCTTAAGGATCATTAACATTCACACCATGACATGTTACATAGTTAATTTCCCCATGTGGGCTTTGCAAGAAAAATTACTTGTAAGCAGACAATATTTAGGGCTATTCCATATAAATTACACTTTATTTTCAAATCCGGACGTGACTGATGAAGCTCGTGTGTTAAGCCTTAGCAGTGCGTAGGGTAAGACCATAGTGCTGGGTAAGACTAGCCCCTGGTTTCTGGCAGCACCCGTGACTACCCTCAATCGAGGACCCCCTAGGTTACACCGTGGTGGGGGTTCTACAGTATTCCCTCACGTAACTTTCCATTGGGTGAGGTGTAGGTGATATTAACCTATTGCACAGATGAGTCATCAAGTCCAAGGGAGAAATTCAGCTAAGTTCAGCACGGCACAGCCGGCTCAGCAAAGCCAGGTCTGTAGGACTCACAACCTGTGCTCTTGAGGAGGTGACACATGTGCTCATTCACTTGGCCGTTGCCCGTTGAGTGCCTGCTACGCGCCAGGAGCCCTGCCACCCTCCATCCGCACTGCTGGTACCCGCTCACATTCCTATGTGCCGGGAGCAGGTCGGCGGTGGGCCGAGTGTTTCCATGTGTTAGGTCATGTCGTGCTCCCGCTAGTCCAGTGAAATACGTGCTGCCCTTATCCCCGTTTGGTAGATGAAACAAATGGGTGAAGGCTCAAAGAGAAACTTGCTGAAGGCCACACGGGGAGTGTGTGGTAGAATCAGAACTTGAACTCAGGCAGTTTTTTTCCTGAGCCTTATTTCTGTCTCTATCCTGAGAGCAACTGATTACAAAATGGCCAAGACCTGGTTCTGGCTCTCAGGAAACGGTGCGGCGAAGGGGGAGATTCGCACAGACGGACAGACTGCTACAGTGGGAGGTCTTCAGTTCTCTTTGAAGGTAGTGGAGTAGACCCTCCGTAACCTAGGCGGCGGCGGCGGCGGCTGCGATAGGAGCGTAGGGAGGAGGGAGTCCAGCTCGCCGGGCCCGGGAGGTGGTGAACCCAGTCTGGCAGCCTCGCACGAGGAAGCAGTGGTGGAGGGCGCATGGGGCAGGGCGGCTGTGGAGACCGGCGCTGGGTGGGAGGAGCCTAGGAGATGCTCGGAATACCGGGGAGCTCACGGGAGAGAGGAGGGTTGAAATTGGGGTGATGGGGTGAAGTTGGTGTCATCGACTGAGCCAGGAAGCTTCCAAAGGCAGCTGACTGGGGAGAAGTTAGTTGATCGAGCACCTGTTACTTAGCAGGCAGATGACAGCCTTCCCTCTACACCTGTGTTTCCTAACCTGTTTTTCATCAACCCCTTGGTCAGGAGAAAATTACATTAAATTAAAATTCTTCCTAATGAGAGAAATTAAATACGAAAGAAAATAAGATTTTGTAAGGTAGGGTTGAGCCATTGTAATATCTAAGATTTACCCCCTTCCCTGCCCCCAAGAGCCCAGTTTTATCCCTTTGGAGGTAATGTCACCCTGATAATGATAAGAATGTATGGTCTACAAAGAAATTTCTTTTGGGCAGCAGTTGGAGAGAAGAGACTGAATCTTGGATCAGATTGTGGTTAGAAATGCAGATTTGAGATTTATCAGTTCTGTGCTGAGGAACAATAGAGAAAATCATGGAAACACAGTAAATGACAAATTCGAAACTTCTAGATGTTAAAGAAAAAGCAAATAGTGAAAATATTTTCAGCAGGTCTAAGAGATAAAAAATTAAAAACTTTATCATAGAGTCAGTTCCTTTAACATGCCCCCCCCCAAAAAACACTAGTTTCCAAGTTGATAAAGGGGCAAAAGAACAGAAAACACAAAAGAAGAACCACAGATAGTAATTGATAACCATACAATAAAAGACGGGGTACCTTTTTGCCAAAACATTGCCAGTAAGAATGCAGTGAAACTGACATTGTTCTGCGCTGTTGATGGCTTTGTAAATTATACCGCTTTTTGGGACCTTATTTACCAACACACTGTATTTCATTGGGTCCAAGATGCCATCATTTGTAAGGCTTGCTGTTATTTTACGCACCAAGAAAGAAAGAAAGAAAGAAAGTACTGCCAATTATAATTACAAAATGCTGTCCTGATTTCAGCGACTTAAAGGGGAAAAAAAAAAGTGAGTCTTAGTCTTAAAATTAATGAGATACCGTATGTCATAAGCCACCTCTATGACCCTATCCTTTGCATAATAATTTGGAATGCATCCTGTGGAAATCATCTCATAAATGGTTAGGCTGTATCCTAGGGAGATGATCCCCATAGCAATACAGACTCCAGTCAAAATGGAGCGTTTGAAAAATTGTGAAAAATTACGTGCAGTTGCTCATGACCACAGAAATAACGTTGTAATGTTGTGTCTTATGGAAGAAATGTATTCCCACAAGATTCTCTCCTAAGAAGGAGTCCTTGGTCACTGGCCAGCCTGTGGTGTGCTCTCTTGGGTTCTGGTGTCCAGCCCTGGTCGGATCATCCTGTGGCCTAGGGTGGTCGAGGCATCCCGAGTTAAAGGGACAGTTCAGTGCTTCCCTCAACAGCCAGTGGGGGACGGTGGGGGAACCTCCATGCACGCTGCCAGGGGAGGCATCCGGCACCGGACCGGGAAGCAAGGGGCTGTCACTGGTTCAGGACACGGTTTTGAGGAGGCTCGAAGCAGCCATGGGCGGGGCCACACAGCACAGGCCTGAGCACAGAGCAGAGGGCCGGCCAGGGGCTCACACGTCACTCTGTTTGCTGCCTTGTGCAGGTGATCCGGATCCGGTCCTGAGGTGCCTTGTTTCGGGATTCTTTGCCAACGCAGCAAGGTTTCATTCTACCGGAGCTTATAGGTAACTGGGACTTGTGAAGTCATTTGTTAAAGGAGAAATCTTAAAAATGACCCAATCCCCTTAGAAAGCTGATGTGCCGGAAAGTACAGAAATTAAGTTAAATAAGTTTTCTTTGCCTGCCTGCTTCCAGAGCTGAGTTGAGATTAACTACATAGCTTTAAACATAACACCTTAATGTCATGGAGGTGATTCCCATATGCTGTAGAAGGACGGTGATCACAAGCCTGGAGGCTGGAACTATTTGCATCCTCATAACGGTAATAGAACTGGAAGGGACCAAAAAGATGGTCTTTCCTGGAGAGGTGCCCTCGGCTGTAAGCACTTGGTCCCTAGAGATCTGGGGGACTGAGACCTCGGCCTGCCCTGCTGTGCTGTAGCCACAGCCGCTGTCTGTGGACGTCAGCAGGTGTTTCGTCCTACGCTGGATCTGCCTCTTGCTGCAGCCCGTTTCTTCCAGTTCCGCTTTCTGGGCAGAAAATCCTGGTCACCGACACCCTCCTAACAACCTCAGAACCTCGTCCGTTCTGTCCGGAACTTCACCGGTGTCAGCCACGATGAACCATGTCCTGGATGCAGGGCTCTGTGAACGTGTCTGGAGTGGCATTGAGCTTCTTTGTTTGTCTTCTGGCAGCCTGGCCTCTCGCATCTTCTATCCTAGTGGCTGCCTGAGCCCCAGCGGTAGCCCTCTGCATTTACCTCTAGTGTGTTCCATCCGCTACTCCGGGCCATGGATTCTTTCTTTCTTTTTTTTTTTTTAATGTTTATTTATTTTTTATTTATAGTTTACTGTCAAGTTGGTTTCTATATAACACCCGGTGCTCTTCCCCACAAGTGTCCTCCACCATGACCATCAGCCCCCTTCCCCCCTCCCCCTTCAGCCCTCAGTTTGTTCTCAGTATTCAAGAGTCTCTCGTGTTTTGTCTCCCTCCCTCTCACTAACTCTTTTTCCCCGCTTCCCCTCCCCATGGTCCTCTGTTAGGTTTCCCCTGTTACACTTATGAGTGAAAACATATGGTATCTGTCCTTCTCCGCCTGACTTATTTCACTTAGCATAACACCCTCGAGTTCCATCCACATTGCTACGAATGGCCAGATCTCATTCTTTCTTATTGCCATGTAGTATTCCATTGTATAGATAAACCACATCTTCTTGATCCATTCGTCAGGTGATGGACAATTAGGCTGTTTCCATGATTTGGCTATTGTGAAAAGTGCTGCTGTGAACATTGGGGTACATGTGCCCCTATGCATCAGCATTTCTGTATCCCTTGGGTAAATCTCCAGCAGTGCTATTGCTGGGTCATAGGGGAGTTTTATTGTTAATTTTTTGAGGAAGCTCCACACTGTTTTCCAGAGCGGCTGTACCAGTTTACATTCCCACCAACAGTGTAGGAGGGTGTCTGGGCCATGGATTCTAATCCATGATCAGTGTCATGGTTCTGGTGCCCATCATGAGCACCCCCTCCCAGCACTGAGTTGTCCTTGTTTGAGGTGACTCTGGGGAGGCCTGTGAGCTTCTCCAGCGAGTCCTGTCATTTTGTTGTCATTTTGTCCCACTTGCCTCAAGGGTATTAATAACCAATTTCTACTAGCGTGAAAAAAATTCTTTCACTTGAGTCCTCAAATATGGGCTGCACCACAGGGTTTCATGGTCAGTCAGTCCTCTTGAGACAAAAGTTCAGGGTCGATAAGCTCAGGGCTCCTGGTGGCATGGCCAGGAGCCCAGCGTGCTGGGTTATTATGGAGCTGGAGGTGAGCTCACCCGCGGTGCCTGAACTGCATCCCTGACACGTGGGTCCTGGCGCCCGCAGACACAGTCCATGGTTAGGGTTTGGGCAGCCGCATCCTAACCTGTCATATGCTCTTTTGTGATCAGGTCTTACTGATGTGTCTCCGTAATTATTTTTTTAATTAAGTGGAATCAGATCTGAGTTGGAATTTGAAATATTGTCTCAGAGAAATGGATAGTCCAGTACTGAGCCGCCTTCTTCTCGTTATCCTGTCCCCCACAGCCTTTATCTGTACTACTTTGTTTAATTAGAAAAGTTTATACAGGTAACCACATACACTATTTCTCTTCTTAAGGAAATTGCTTTGAAAGAGAACGTGCATAAGATAAACATACAACTGGGCAGAGCAGTATATTTCCCATGTTTTTTTCCCAAATAGCCACCTGCTGTTTTTTCTCCTCTTCCCTTTTTTGCATGGCTTGTTCCTGAGTTCCGTTGGGCAGTGGGTGAGGGGTCCATCAGGGTGCTGGGGAAGATGCAGAGAACGATTCGCCAAGTCAAGCACAATCTGCAGGCACTTGTTGATAATATGAAACACCTCTGTGGGGGAGTCCTGCTCTAAGCATTTCGAACTGACTTCCGATTAACTTCTTCTGTTTGCAAGGACTATCCGTGACGATCACGAATTACATATCCACCCTGCCTCGGTCCTCTACGCGGAGAAGCCACCTCGCTGGTGAGCGCCCCCTGCTCCTTAGCCTGCTAACTTCCCGGGAGGCAAGGCCCGGTTCTCGTTCCTCCCTGGGGCCCTGGGCCCGGCCCACGCCTGGCATCCACGTTTGGTGGCTGAGTCGTGCACAGAATTCCTGCCCTGTCAAACCTTTCCGTATGTAAATGGTGATGTTCCTCTCCTCACTCGGGCGCTCAGCAAATGTTCGTTTCCACCCACAGACTAGATGCTAAACCCTGCACTGGGCACAGCAGTGTGGAGGCAAATCTGGGTTCTGGGCCATAGCCCGGAGGCCCCAGAGCCTCAGGAGAAGGGCCTGGGGGAGGGGTGTAAAGCGCCGAGGCTGGCACCTCCTATGCCAGGGAGAGTCATGGCCAGGTTCGTGGAGACGTTTGCTCTGGGGCCTGCAAGCAGGAGTTGTCAGGCAGGAAAGGATGTGAGGAGAATACAGACTGAGGATGTGGCAGAAGCGAAGCCATGGGGACATGAAACAGCCTCTTTTCTGAGAAGTGGGGGGTCCTCAGTGTGGCTGACTCGGCCCAGGCCTGCCCCAAAGTGGTCTGTGAGGCGGCGCGAGGCTGTGACGTGTCTGTGCAGGAAGAGACGCGTGCTCAAGTTATAAGGAGGCATTTAGATTTTGTTAAAAGAAGTTATTTATTTTTGGGAGAGAACAAGAGTGTGAGCAGGGGAGGGGCAGAGAGAGGGGGAGACACAGAATCTGAAGGAGGCCCCAGGCTCTGAGCTGTCAGCACAGAGCCCGACACAGGGCTTGAACCCACAAACGGTGAGATCATGACCTGAGCCCAAGTCGGAGGCTTAGCTTCACGTTTTGGTTAAGTTTTTGTCTGCCCAGTTTAATAACATAAAACTGGAGCCTCCCTTTTGTATGTCTCTTTAAAATCTTATTTTTCTAGTAAATCATTTGTATTGTGTTTTACAAAAGTATTGCTCTCCCAGTGGATTGGAAGATTTTAAAACAGCAACTGGTCCTTACCACAGCTAGGTGGAGACGGCCTCGGCGAGAGCGGGCCGTGTGTGGAGAGGGGAAGGGGGATCAGGCAGGAGAAAGTAGGGGGCAAGTAGGCCCGTTGTAAGGTACCCGGCACCCAGAGTACTGGTTTCCAAAGTGTCGTCTCTAGGTGAGCATCTGAGTTACCTGGAAGCCTGTTGGAAAGGAAGGTTTTCAGGCCTTGCCCAGCCCTTCTGAATCAGAAACTTGGAGGGGTGTCCCGTAGCCGGTTTTAACAAGCCCTCCAGGTGGTCCCACTGGGGGTCAAGTGTGAGATCCTTTCCCCGAGACCAAGGAATCAGACTCCGTCCTGTAAGCAGTGCGGGTCCCGAAGCGCTGAGCTGGCACGAGGCCTGGTCCGTCAGTCCTGGGTTTAGAGATGTTACCTGATGTTGGGGCGCCTGGGGGGCTCAGTTGGTTGGGCGTCTGACTTGGGCTCAGGTCATGATCCTGCAGTTCGTGGGTTCAAGCCCCACATTGGGCTCTGTGCTGTCAGCACAGGGCCTGCTTTGGGTCCTCTCTCTCTCTCTTTTTCTCTCTCTCTCCCTCTCTCTCTCTCTTTCTCTCTCTCTCTCCCTCTCTCTCTCTCTCTCTCTCTCTCTCTCTGTCTCTGTCTCTCTCTCTCTCAAATAAACAAACATTAAAAAAAATTTTTTTTTTAATGTATTACCGCTGTCCATGAGTGTGCAGGATGAGTTGAAGAGGGAGGCAAATCTCCGTTCCAGATCCTTTCCCAAGGGTTTGCTGACTTCGGGATGACTAATTTGGGAGTTGTTTAATTTAGGAGACTTTTTTTTTCCTGCTTCATTCCCGAGGAGCCCTGAAGGGCAAAGGGAGCATGGCTGAATAGGGCTCGTCCTGAGGCAGCCCTATAACCTTAGGGGGGCGGAGGAAGCACCCTTCCCTCCTGCCCCTGCAGCGGGACCCCCTTCCATTGCATCCGACCCTCAACAGCTGATTCCTTGCTGACCTCAAAGGGCGCACAGTGGCAGTGTGGTCGGGGTGTTTATAGTTGTTAGGGGGGCCCCAAGTCAGCAGTTCAGGTGCCTCAGAAACTGATAGCTATCTAAAAATGCATTCTCAAATCTGGGGGTTTGAAATTATCTTCTTGGTTCTTTAGTGTCTTTTACCTGAGCCTCAGCCAACCCCCACCGCCTCTTTTCCCCTTAAGTGGAGGTGTGATTTATGCACAGTGAGCATATTGACACCTGTCCACACCCATGTAAGCCACACTCCAAATAGGACAGAGAATGTTTTCATCTCTAAAAACCTCCCTGGGTCTCTTTGCAGTTAATTTCCATCCCCTTTCAGAATCAGGCGAGCCTTCACTTCTGTTTCTACGTTTTCTAATAGAGTCAGGTGCTCTGTGGAGAGTTCTGTAAATTCAGACAGAGAATCCAGAAAGGTCCTGTGCCGATAACAGATGTTCTGGAAGTCATGTCAGACTGAGTCTCCCCTGTAAAGTGGACACACTGTTACCCAGCCCTCAGATCCTGGGACGCGAGGGGGCAGCACAGGGGCGTCCGATAGTGTCTCCCTGGCGCACAGGATGGGGACCTGGTGGGGGGTGGGGAAACTCGCCGTCCCCCGTTGCCGTGGTTCTCGATCCTCCTCATGAGATACCGGAAAGCCGTGTTCTCTCCTGGCTGCAGGGTCATCTACAATGAAGTCGTACAGACCTCCAAGTATTACATGAGGGACGTGACTGCCATCGAGTCTGCCTGGCTGCTGGAGCTGGCTCCACACTTCTATCAGCAAGGAACGGTAGGGGTGAATAGAGACTGTCCCTCAGAGCCCCCCGTTAGCCGCCTCTTCCTGTGTTTACGGACACGTCAGTGCTCCACACCCGCTTAACGCCCTATGTCTGTCCCCCCTCAAAAGGGCCTGGGGTGGAAAGGCCACTGCCGTGTGTCTCCCCCGTTCCGGGTGAAACACTGTACCGTTTGCTCACAGGGAAGGGCATTTTGAAATTCTTCTCTAGAAATAATCCCTGAAAGAGAACATATCTTCAGCTCTTCCTCTCTCCCTCTGCTTTTCTTTCTCCCAAAGAAACTATATCCCACTCTGGACCGTGTTCACAGGGAGTGGCGCAAATGCTGTCTGATGAAGATGGCCTCACAGAGAACACACACAGGTGTGCGAGCCTCAGCCCGGCGGGCTTCACGCCGTGGGGGCGATGCCGCGCGCTGGTGTCACCAGGAACGCCTGCTCTCCTCTCCTGTGACAGGCCCCTGTGCGGGGCCCGCAGGGAAGTGAGCCTCGTTGAGGAGAGCCGGGGTTTTGTCTTTATTTTCACCCAAAGGTGGTCTGTTCATTGGGGCAAGTGGGGAGGGCCGTACGTTCCCCTAATGAGGTCTTTAATTGAGTGGTGGCTGTCTCTGGAAGGCCGGCGTGATGACAGAGTTCACCAGCTCCCCTTGACGCGTGCTGTTCGGTCTGCGTCGTGCATCTCATGGGAGCGTTCAGTGGAGTCCCACGTCCCGCAGTTAGTGGTGTGGCCAGAGCGAAGTCTGCCGCCTCGCTGCTGGTTTCCTTCGTCTGAATTGGTTTGGTTTGGTTTGTCCCCTCTTTCCCTGCCTTGCTTCCTGTTGCCCAGTGTCCCAAAACAGTTGCTTCAGACAGTTTGTTTGGTTTTGCCACCATGTAACCCAGAAAGGAGAGCCCAAAACCTGTTACGTCACCAGAACTGTGACCAGACCACAGTGTTCTCAACCCAAAATCTGGATTGATGGGTGCATTCATTCATTCATTTTCTTTCTTTCTTTTTTTTTTTTTTTTACATTTATTTATTTTTTAAGAGAGAGTGAGACAGAGCATGAGTGGGGAGGGTCAGAGAGAGAGAGAAGGAGACACAAAATCTGAAGGAGGTTCCAGGCTCTGAGCAAGCATTCAGCACCGAGCCCGACACAGGGCTCGAACCCATGAACCGTGAGATCATGACCTGAGCCGAAGTCAGACGCTCAACCGACTGAGCCACCCAGGTGCCCCCAACGGGTGCATTTAAAAGTTGGGAGAGATCACAATAAGTACGGATTTCAAGTTTCTCTTAGAAGAAATGTGAAGTCTGCCGGCACCGGGCTTGCATGACTGACTGGCAGTAGTCAGCAGGGGTGAGGAGCGGCTGCTCGCGGTGACTGTCTCTGTCCCGGGGCCACAGTCCTGCTCCGCTTGTTTATTAATTCACTTGCTCAACTCTTGGACACATTTGAATTGTGGCCCCATAAACGGAAAGCTCTTCTCATCCCTTCCCCTCAAACAACGTCAGGGGGGATTGTTCTAAAATTCTAAAAATCGAAAAAGTAAGATTTCCTATAGTATTTAAATCTTATCCGATCAAATGAAGACTGTTTCAGGCCTGTATAGTTCTTCACACGTCCTCATACGGGTCCTTCGGCTAGGAACGAGATCAGCCGCAGGCACTGACACAGATTCGCGGTATGTCACCCGTGCTGCGTTGGGCTGATGAGAACACACCCGAAGCGAGAGAGAGCCTCCCCTTGAGAACCTGTTGGCAGGGGACAGCACAGTTCCGCAGCCCGGGAGACATGAGGGGAGCCGCCGGCCGGGAGCCGAGGACGAGGCGCCAGGAAAGGGCTGGTTCAAGTCGCAGCGTGCGGGGGTCCGAGGGGTGAGCCCGAAGCCATCTGGGACCCATTCATCCGGGAGAACAGGATTAACCCAGAAGCAGAGCCGTCTCCCCGTCTCCGCTCAGAACCACAGTGCAAGCCCCCCGAGTTAAGGAGCAAGTCGGCCCAGAGGTCTGACAACAACGACAACCCCGGGTTTCTGCGCGGGTCTCTTTCTGCCTGTGGCCCAGCATCAGTCCATTCTGATCGCTGCCTGTGATCAGAATACCTTTACACATGCGCGGACCGCTGCAGGCCACCTGGTGCCACACCTTCATTGTACAGGCGGAGGCCCTAAAACCCCCCAAGACCCTTGGTCCCTTCTTACCCGGACGGTTCAGGGGTCCTTCTCTATGAACTTGCCCAGAATGAATGAATTCCTCCAAGAGCCCTGCAGGTCTCCATTGGCTGCCCACGTGTGGTAGGTGCTCCTCTGTGGGACACGCATAGCACCCCGAGGCCACCCCCCAGCCGCAGATGACCCCCGGCTCTGTTCCTGGCACCTTTGGTGACTTTCTAGTGCTGTTGTTTTCAGAGTGTCCCTCTCACCCTGTGTAGGGGCCTGAAACGGTCCAGAGTCAGCTGTGTTTATACCCAGCATTCTTGTCAGAAACAAGCACCAAAAATGGTCCCACAGGCCCGATGACATCATCCTCACTCCCAGGCTAGGGCTGTGAGTGTCTCACGTTAGTTGGAGGGTCACACCGAGTACAGAGCAGGGAGGAGAGAAATGACCCCCAGCTGGGGGGGACAGGGTGACCTGTTCAGAGATTCGCCTTCTTGTCCTTAAATTGCGGGTCCTGATTCTCAGAGATGCCCTTGGATGTAGGAAAAACCCTCCTAACTGGGGCCTTTGCAGGAGTCTGTTTGGGTCCTTCTTGAGCTTATGTGGTTAGAAAGTGACTTCTTGCAGCTCGTTTAGACTTTTGTCCCACTTGCTCCGTCAGCTGGTACGCTGTACTTGGGGGTGTGTTAGTCTCTTGCACCCACATCCTTTCAGGGCCCGCAGATCCTTCAGCAGTGGCGCTGCCGCCTCAGCCCGCGTGGGTGCGGGCGCTGGGCTCTGGGCGTGAGTGTCCTGGGGCCTGGCAGTCAGGTTGGGAGATCCTCGTGTGAGGACCGCGCTGCGCATCAGGGTGACACACCTTGCGGATCCCCTGGTTGGTTAAGACTGTTGAGGGGGTTCCAGGGAGCCCTCGGTTGGTAAACAGAGGTCCTTTAGTAAAAGCGTATGTTGACATACTCTGCCTTAAATGCATATTTTACGATTTCCTGTGCTTTGGACTTTACCTTAGAGCACTAAGTCGGATTGAATCCCTAAATCTGTCATCTGAGGCCCATGATTATGTCACGCATCCTATGTTATCCCAGTAGGGAGCAACGCTTCTGAAAGGAAACAAGGTGTCTCTTTCCTGTGTGCCTTCCTGCACGTGCACTTGCAGGGGGCTGCGTGGGGGTCCTCGCCCCGAGCACACACACCTGCATGTAGAGGTGCTTGGTGACATGATGGCTCTCCTGGGTCCTAAGGGGAGGATACCTTTCCTTGACCACTCGCAGGAAACTCCTGGGGACACGAAGTGACCTGAGCACAGAGGGTTTGGCCGCAGCGCTGTCCCAGGGCCTGGGGCAGAGGGAGAGCGTGTTCCATTGACACCTTCCCGCAGAGCCCTGGCTGAGCAGGCTTGGCCGAGGCGGGCCGGGCCTCGGGCTGCTGTGTGTCACCGAAGCCGGCCTATCACCTCTGTCAGTCACTTGGGCTTTTTCCCTGCGGACTGTTTCCTGAGGGGCATGGCGTCTGCTGAGAAGGTGTGCGCCAGAGGGCGGCTTTGGTCACGTACGTGGGCGTTATGTTGAAGTCCGGTCTCTGAGCAGCACCCCTGACTCTGGTGTTTTTTTTCTCTTGCAGCACCTGTCCCTCAAAGCCAAAAGGGCCAAGGTCCAGGACTTGTGAGCAGAGCTCGGCCGCAGCTGCAGGGGGCCTCGGTGCCCTCTCCTCCATGCTGTGGCCCCCCAGCCCTGGTGGCGAGCGGGCCCCAGCTCACGTGGAATCTTCCGCTGTTCTGACGTGGGCCGCAGCCCGCTCGCTAGCCCCTTCCCTCCCACTGCCCTCCGCGTTCGCGTTCCTTGCTGGGCCTCAGGGGAGTCTGTGCATGGGCAGGCACCCCGCTGTGCCGCACCCAGGCCGAGGGAGAGCGGGCGGGGCCGTGCTCTCTGCTCACCCAGCACCCTCGCTGACCCAGCATGCTATTTTCAGCAGGCACATACAGAGTTCCGGCCCAGCTTCGTGGGGAAGGAGGAGGAAGGCCAGCCACCGCAGGCCGAAGCGCCGTGCAGGCTGGAGGAGGGTTGCTGGGATGGCTTTGCTTCCCCTGGCGGAGGACGGCTGTGCTGACCGATGAAGTCCCTGCCAGGTGTGACCAGCATGCGTCTATAGAGGGAGGAGACCGCACTGCAGTTTCTGCCTGCGTCACTGAGGCACGTGCCTGGCGGGCACAGGGGCTCCCCACCGAGCAGCTTCTCTTCTCCCTCTGTGCCACGTCCCTGTCTGTATGCACGGGACACGGGCAGGGCTTGGTGATTTACAGACGGGACTCGTATGCACTGTCCTTTGTTAGCAAAGGGTTTCTCTCTTTGACACCTGGGCTTAGCTTTCTGTCCTCGTACGACACCGCGTCCTGATGTCGCTAGCTGAGCACCAGTGAGCTCGTCAGCTCAAATCCTGTCGGAAATCCTCTCTTGCAGGAATCCACAACGGTTTAGAGGCTCTAAGCTTCTGTAGCTCAGGAATACAACTTGTATATTTGGTTTTTGTTTGCTTGGGTTCCGTGAGAACACCGGGGCAGCCCCTCCAGCAGGCCCTGGTCTCAGTGCTGCCCCGGGGCTTCTTTGCTGTGATGACGTTTGCGTTTCAGCACATGCCGATGCAGGTGTTTTTTCCCTTACTGATTCAATGACCTTTATTTTAAAAACATGTAGCTTGAAAATTTATTTTTGTACTGATCTTAGTTTGGACGTGCCACTTTTGGCATCAAATATGTATGTCATTTTTATTTCCATTTTATAAACCTGTAAATAATAGTGATAACTTGTTAATAACAGTAAACCTTTCTACCTAAAGTAAACACGTTCTCTCCCGCCCGTGGTACTCGTGGTCTGTATTTAAACATGGTCCAGTGAATTCTGAGAGAGGGGCTGACAATTCGCTAAGAAACCCGATGCTCTGGCGTACAGAAGCCTTTGAGGCCCAGTGGACACGGAGAGCCTCATAAAGCAAGGTCAGTGTGGCCATGTGCCCTCAGGAGCTTCTTAGAGCAAACCATGGGATATTTTTTAAATAAAGTCCTAAAGAGGTGCTAATTTTTGCCAGTTTCTGATTGGGATCTTTCTTTCTGTAGCTTAGTAAAGTCTGAATTTAGGACCAGAGCTGGTGGTGATAAGCTACTGCGGAGGTGGGAGGAAGAAAGGGCCCAGGACCCACGCCCTCTGGGGTGAGGCTGGGGATCCAGAACCGAGAGAGTGAATGGATGGTGGGGGTGGGACAGCGCACAGACTGGGTGGAGCACTCGGCACTGGCCACCTCTCCCTGGGTGCCTGGCTCCGGGCACATCTGCCCCCGTGCCCCCACCTCGTGGGGCAGCCCTCAGCAGGGCGGTTGTTCCAGGTGGAGGGGGATCATCACGGTCTGAGGTGCAGCAAAGGCCCGACCTGGCCGAGGGCCCCAGTCCTGTGTATGAACAAGCACGTAGCCTGTCTGCCCACCAGCCGCGTCCTGGCCTGGAGTAGAGAGTGGGGACCATGGACATCATGGCCCCATTGCCTCGCACCTCAGGACGGTCCCTGTGGAGTTTCATGACAACCAGTGCCCTCAGGCCCATCAGAGGTCTTCAGGTGTTTGTAGTGAAATTTCTACAGCACTGCCTGTCTTCCTTTGAAGGCAGGTGCTCAGGTGAGAGGGTGGAGGGGAGGGTGTGCGGGAAGCATGCTGGAGGCGGTGGCGTCCTGGAGGCCCGAGGTGGGGTTTTCTTTGCTGGTGGCTCTTTTCCTGTCGCCAGTCTCCCCGAGGGTGGGACAGTGCCGTCACAGGGGCCCTGGCCCTGCGCTGCTCACATCAGCACAGGCCTGGGCACCCGGGCTGTGTGTTGGTGACAAGTGACTGGGCCGGCCGGCAGGCCAGAACTCCCCAGTGGGAGGGGCCGCAGAGGCCACAGTGGCCCTTAGAGGCCAGGGCAGCATCCAGAAGAGGCTTCCCCACGACCCTGTCCCTGTGAACGTAGATCGTGCTCACGTTCCGCCCTGTCTGTCCTGTCCCAGCTGAACGTTTCATTTCAGCTGTGACTTGGCGCATGCACGGGCCCCAGCTCCAAGCTCGTCCACTGTTGCCCAACGTCTGTGCAGCCTGTGGCAGGCGCTGCTTGCGCTCGGTGGCCCGGGTGCTGCCATTCAGTCAGTGCCCCCCCTGCCCGGGCCTGCTTCCCCGTTCTCAGCTGCACCTTGTGGGCCCCACTGCCGATGGGCTGGCCAGTCCTTTCAGGGGGTCACGCAGTGCGTGAGCCACACTTTTCCCGGCTGCTCTTCCAGAAGGAGGGACATGGACTAGTGAGCATTTCGAAAAGCTGGAGTTCATCTGTAAGAGACCTTTTAGTCTTTTCTTCTTTTTTTATTTGGTGCTACACGTTCCTTCTTTTAGAAAATGGCGATAAGTAGATGGTAGTTTGGAAATGTGTTCTTTGGAAAAGTCCCAACAATCTTACATCAGTCTCCCCATTAAAAACAAATCCAGAACAGACATGAAAACTGGTTGATGGAATCCACAGGCAGGGAGCCCCTGGGTTGTGGGCCAAGCCGATCTGGGGTCTGCTGGCGACAGCAGCAGTGGGCGGCGCAGCCAAGGGAGAGGCCGCCTGCCTGTAAGCGGCTGGCTTTCAGCTGAACTTTGCAGCAGCTGCGAGATGCCCTTGATGTAATTGGAAGGATTCACGTTAGCAGGACTCGGCCCCCACATCCCTTTCCTCATCTTTAGATAAGATCAGATATTTACCCCTCTCTCATGACTCATCTGGAGCCTTCCTCAGCCTTCGAAGTCGTGCTGAAACAGGACGGTGGAACTCTGCATTTCAGTTTCATCTTTCTGTCATCGAAACTGGAAATAGCCAATCAAATCATTTCCCATGCCGCTGGCTGCTTTGGGTGAGTAGCCGGAGCCTGCAGCTCCTGGAGACGGTGTGTCCCCGGGTCCTCAAGGTCATTGCTCCCTCTGGCAAGCCAGCATGATGTTCCACTATCTGGTGGGTCACGGGGGTGTTACCCTGTGCTCTTGGGTGGTAGTGAGCTTGTTCAAACAGGCCGTCTCCTTGCTCCACAGAGATTTCAGTGTGGCACTTACCCCCAGCCCTGGGTTCTGCTGAAGGCACTGAGCACGCCAAGGAGGCCGGGAGGTGCTCCAGGGAGTCCGCATGATGGTGCCCAGAGTCTCCATGGCTGGGCAGAGGCCCAGCACTGCTGCTGCCCACGGCTTGCCCATCAACCGTGGCCTGGGCAGGGGCCCTGAACCCCGAGGTCCAGGCTGTGCTCTTCGCCGGCCCCGGACTCAACGGGACAAACACTTACATGATCCAAAAGGAGCCAGGGCTCCCTGCCTCCTGCCCTCACCCCTCCACCCCATGGGCCCTGAGGGCAGGGTTGGCTGATGTGGGCTTGCCTGTCTGTCCTCCGCTGGTTTATTTTAGCCTTTTCTTTCCTTCTGCTTGCTTTCTGTTGTGTTCTGCTGTTACTGTGTTTACTCTTGGTGCCTGCTGGTTGGCTTCCACCTGTGCCGATGCTTTGTCCTGTGCTCTTTCCTGCTCTGACTTCTGCACTCTTTCCCTTTCTACCATGAAACTTGAAAAAGAATACAGATGTGTAGGATCTGCTTCATTTTTATGCTTTTTCAAGAAGGATTTTTACCTTGGGGCGCCTGTGGTGGGTCAGTCGGTTAAGTGTCCCAACTTTGGCTCAGGTCGTGAACTCACGGCTTGTGAGTTTGAACCCGGTATCGGGCTCTGTGCTGACAGCTCAGAGCCTGGAGTCTGCTTCGGATTCTTTCTCCTCTCTGCCCCTCCCATGCTCGTACTCTGTCTCTGTCTCTCTCAAAAAATGAATAAACATTTAAAAAAAGAGAAGGAAAAAAGTATTTTTACCTTAGCCTATATTTTAACTTTTTAAAAAAATGTTTAATGTTTTAATTTTTGAGAGAGAGAGAGCATGAGCAGGGGAGGGGCAGAGAGAAGGAGACACAGAATCCGAAGCAGGCTCCAGGCTCTGAGCTGTCAGCACAGAGCTCCATGTGGGGCTTGAACCCATGAACCATGAGTTCATGACCTGAGCTGAAGTCAGATGCTTAACCTCCTGAGCCAGCCAGGCACTCCTAACTATTTTGATCCTTTTTATACTTTTTCATTTGTTTCTAACTTTTATTTTGTACTTTTAGGTACAAAAAGAAATCTCATTTAGTTAGGTTTTTGTTTCTGTTCTGTAAATATTTTTTTTCATTATTTTCATTTTAATATTACTAGTTATTTTTAAATAGTCATTTAAATATTTAAATGAGGCTGGAACCCACGAACCATGAGATCGTGACCCAAGACACTTAACCAATGGAGCCACCCAGGCACCCCTATTACTGGTTATTTTTAGTGTTTGTCTATTTTGAGAGAGACTGAGTGCGCATGCAAGCAGGGGAGCAGCAAAGGGAGAGAGAGAGAGAGAGAAAATCCCAGGCAGGTGCCATGTACTCAGCATAGAGGCACACTGGGCTCAAACTCATGAACCTAAACTCATGATCATGACCTGAGCCGACATCAAGAGTCGGACACTCAACTGACTGAGCCACCCAGGCGCCCCTTAATAGTACTGTTTTTGAAACTCACCTGTACAATTTGCTTTCCATTTCATTTCCCCTCCATTTCCCACCTTCTGTTACATGTTAGTCTGCTTCATTTGTCTTCATGGTTGGCAAGAGCCCAACTGTAGGTGTGGGAGCTGAGAGAAGGTTTGCCGTGGTTGAAACGAGCAAAGGATTAACTGCCAAGAATAGACAAGGAACTCCCACAAATCAGCAATCAAAAGACAACCCCAATAGAAAAAATGGGCAAAGGGAATGAACGATTTATAAAAGCAGACCCCAAAGTCTACCCAGCCTATGAAAAGATGTCTCAATCATCTAAACCAAAGCGACGATTAGTGCTCTGCACCTGTCAGATTAGTAAAAAGTGCAAAGGTGGGGAATGCCGGTGCATTGGTGGAGATGTGGGGACCCCGGTGCATTGTTGGTGTGGCTGTGCTGGGGAGCCACCATGCCCCACAGCCCAGATATTCCACATCTGGGTAAATGTTCCCAGCACAGTGATGACCTGGGTCTGTAAGGAGGGACGTGTGACGAAGCTCACCCGATGGGAGTGTGGTAGGAGGGGCTATAGTGGCCGTAGTCTTACGGGCGGGGATGAGTCAGGTCCATCAGCGGGAGGACGGTTAGGAAAAAGTCTGGATGACACCGACTACAGAGTACTACAGAGCCACAGACAGCATATAACACGTACCTCAAGAATAGCTGAGTGATGGGGCACCTGGGTGGCTCAGTCGGTTGAGCGTCCGACTTCGGCTCAGGTCATGATCTCAAGGTTCTTGGGTTCGAGCCCTGCATCATGCTCTGTGCTGACAGCTCAGAGCCTGGAGCCTGCTTCTGATTCTGTGTCTCCCTCTGTCTCTGGCCCTTCCCCGCTCACACTCTGTCTCTCTCTCTCAAAAATAAACAAATATTAAAAAAATAAAAAAGAATAGCTGAGTGAAAAAAGTACAAAATAGACGTGACACTATCATTTACAGCCACTAAAAATAATATGCAAAAGAAACAATGCAGCGTTTGCAAAACGTACCGATGTGCATTGTAAAGGTTGCCTGTTGGGGGGGCTGGGACAGGATGGGGGTAAGGGGTGGGGGTGAAAGGAAATTGACCAATGAAACAGGACGGGATGGAAGAAGGAGCCTCAGATGTTCTTCAAGAGACCTGGATCTTAAGGCACTTTTGCTTTCCTATTCAGGCTTTTAGACAGATTTGCCTGTGGCCCAGGTAGGCGGGGTTATGTGAGGTTGATGTCAGCGAGCCTGGGGCCAGCCTCCCAGCTCATATCCCTGCAAGAGCCACTTCTGTCCCGGATGTGATGTTCCGATGAACACCACGGAAGGTCTTAATGCTGACGTTCCTCGTCACAGCGTGTTTCTGCTCAGACATAGGCTCTCACGATGCCTGTTTATAACACTTACCCTCCATCCCCTGCACGGTGGAGCTCACTGGCCACCCAGACACCAGCAACAGCGACAGGCCTTGTATGGTCACCGAGGAGTGAGAAGCAGGCAGTCCCGTTGGCCCTGTCGGTAGCGGCAAGTGAATTTGCTGGAAAAGTCCCCCCCAGACTTTATACACATAGACTGCTGGATTGGATGCTAGCTCGTGGGATTTATCTGGGCGAATGGCATCCGTGTGTCCGTGATCGGAACTGGTAGGACAGATGACATCACTGCGAGGCCTTCCTGCTGGTTAGCGTCCTGAAGATGGGGTTTATGCTTTCAACCCCCAGGACCTCTTTCCCTCCAATTGCAGCTCTTGGGGCTCTGCTTCTAGAACCTCCTTGCTCTCAGAGCTGGGCTGGATCACGCGAGACTAAAAAGAACAGGACACTCCAGGGCTCTGATGATCCCTCGATGATCTTTTATCATCCAAGCAGGGTGTAAACCCCAGCTGTGTTTGCTGCCCTGAGGTCTGGCTCCTCTCCCCTGGTTATTGGCTTGCTCGTCATTTAGGACCCGTCTCATTAACGCTGGAGTCTGGTTTTCCAAGAACTGTCCTGAAGGAAGAAATCTGGGCCAGGTTAGAGAGGCAACATGTAAATTGGAAGAGGCCACCAGGGAACCTATTAAATTTAAGTCTTACCCTAAACTTTTTATTGCTTGGTGCCAGGGTGTTATAAATCATCCTGGCCTGGGCGGCAGACTCAGAAGGAGGGCAGATTCTGGAACAGTTACCGGCCCCAGCGGTGAGTGGGGCCATGGAAACCTAGCTCCAGGGGGACAGGGGACAGGAAGGCTTCCCGTTCCGGGATTTACAAATCAAGGTCAGCTCTCCTGAACTGTGACGATGCCTGGCCCAGTTCTGAGTGGGTTCCGAGGGAGGAAAATTTTTACATTTGGTGCTTGCCAGTTGGTTAGTGCGTCATTTTAGCCGGAGTTAGGATTAAAGGCCCTGCCTCCTGGTGACCTCTCTTGAGTGCTCTACTTCCTGTGCAGGTGGGGCTCTGACAGCCCCTGGGTGGGGGATAACTTGTCACAAGGACACACACCACTGAGCACCACTGGATGCCTCCTAAGTGGTGGGAGTGCGAGCCCTGAACCCTGAGTCAGAAGACCCGGATCTAAAGAGCAACAGCCAGAAACCTTTATTGAAGTCGAATTTACATATGATGAGTGCACTCATTTTAATTGGATAGTTCAATGAGCTTTGACAAATATAGGCACAAGTGACCACCACATCAAGTACAGAACATTTCCATCCAAAAACCTTCCTCACGACCCACCATCTTCTGTCGTCAGCTCCCTTCCCCAGCCCCTGGCTTAAGGCATCACTATTCTGCTTTCTATCACTATGAATTACTTTTTTAAAAAACTTATTTTGAGAAAGAGAGAGAGCAGGGAAGGGGCAGAGAGAGAGGGAGAGAGATCCGAGCAGGTTCTGCACGTTCAGCACGGAGTCCTACTCCAGACTCCATACCAGGAACTGTGCCATCATGACCTGAGCTGAAACCAAGAGTCAGACACTTAACAGACGGAGCCACCCAGGTGCCCCCCACTATTAATTACTTTTACCTTTTCTAGAATTTCATATCAATGGAATCATTCACGTCTGGAGAAGACCCGGATTTAAGCCCCAGTCCCACAGAAAGATAACTATGGGGACCCTGGCAGGATGCGGTTTCTATCTTGAGCTCAGTTTCCTTATCTGTAAATTGATAAGAGTAACTGACAACATTCACTCGCTCAGGTCTGCACTGGCGCCGAGGTAGTGCTAGGCTGGGTCACCTCTGGGTGAGGTCTCTGCTCTCTCAGTCCCACTGGATCCCTGCCCAATCCCACCACACCTATCCTAGGCTCCCATGATCTCAGGTCCTGCCCCCCAGCCCAAGGAGGACTCATTTTACTTAAAAGAGAGGTACATGGGGCACCTGGGTGGCGCAGTTGGTTAAGCGGCCGACTCTTGATCTCAGCTCCGGTCATGATCTCAGAGTTCGTAAGTTCTAGCCCCACATCGGGCTCTATGTTGACAGTATGGAGTCTCCTTGGGATTCTGTCTCTCCTCTCTGCCCCTCCCCAACTTGTGCGTGCGCGCATGCTCACTTTCTCTCTCAAATAAATTTAAGGATAAATAAATGAGAGGTATGGGGACACCCCAGGAAGATGGGGATGAGGCCCCCAGATGGACAGAGGTGGCCAGGCCATGAGCAAGGGAGAAGGATTTGTCTGAGGCATCCACAGAGGCCTGGACTGGGGCCTCTCTGGCCCTGGGGACACTGGGGCTTCCCTGGGAGAGAGTGTGAGCAAAGGCATGTGGGGCATTAGCAGAACAGACACACTCAGATCCACCAGGAACAAACCTGGTGGAACCACCCCCGCCCCCCGCCTCCGCTCAGACCCTACATGATAAGACACACACATTGATAGAAGAGGATCCCACATTTAGGCTGCACCCCTTCCTTAGCCAGGGGTATGGAGGGTCCTCACTGTGGCCCTGAGTTCCAGGCAGTAGAATCAGTCTTGCTCGGCTGCTCAGCTTTGGAAGCCACAGAATGGGGCTGCACCGCCCTCTGCTGGCCATATGGTAGTAGTGACTCCCCAGACTGGGCGGTCCATGCCTGCCTGACAGTGGGCTGCAAGGAAGGCTATGGTGGTTTTGGTCCCATGCTTCTGGCACCTGGCAAAGCAAATATGGAGGGGCAGGGGCAGTGTGAAGAATTCTTCTCCTGTGCCCTGAGCTCCTTGTTATTTCCTGAATTACCCACCTTCCCCTGTAAGTACTGTAGCCAGGGCGCAGGGGTGCATGAGCACCTGGCTCTGGGGCTCCCAAACAGATCAGGTTCAGCCCCTCGCCGCTGACAAAGTCCAAAGGCAGAGAAATGAGGTGAAACAAGAAAGGAATTTATTTCAGTGAGGGCGACACCAGGAAGACAGTGGACTAATGTCTCAAAGACTTTAAAGTACCGAAAACACTTCCAGGTTTATATAAGGAAAATGTGGGACAAAGGTTTGTGGGTACGCGCAGGTGGGCAGTGAAGGTCAGGTCGATCATTGTCCTAGGGTCAGTCCTGCAGGGTCTTGCTGGCTCTGGGCAGTCTTACTGCTTGAGGGGGTAGTTTCTGTTCCCATCAGGGGATGCTTTGCCTGCAGGGTCCTTTGCCTGAGTTAAGAGAGAAGCTGCAAAGGAGAACTTAATTAATTAGAAATCAAGGTCAAGGGGCATCAAGGCGGCTCAGTCAGTTGAGCATCTGACTCTTGGTTTCAGGTCAGGTCATGATCTCACAGTCCTGAGTTTGTCCCCCACATTGAGGTCTGCGCTGACAGTGTGGAGCCTGCTTGGGATCCTCTCTCTCCCTCCCTCTCTGCCTCTCCTCTCTCTCTGCCTCTCCTCTCTCTCTCTCAAAAAAAAAAAAAAAAAAAACCAACCAAAAAAAAAAAAAGGAGGAAGAAAGAAAGGAAGTTTGAGGTCAAAACAGAGGTGGTTGAAGTCCTCTTTCAGGACCTGGATTTGAAAAGAAAGTTGATCCAAGCCATGATGGTGTTTGAGCACGTGTCCCGCAGACCCCCTTCCCATGGCACCGTCCTCACGGCCCCCAGGATTCCCGTGGGGAATCCTTCTTCAGCCATCTTCCCTCGAGCAGGGATACAAGGACCCACCCCTGAATCTGGAGGTGAAATCCAGCTCACATGTCAGGAGGCTGGATGCTGGCTGGAGAGGCCAGTATCCTGGTGGAGCCCAGCCTCAGCCATCCCTGTCTGGAGCCAGGATGCTCATGAAGATGTTCTCTTGAAGGGGACCCCCCCCACCTCGCCTCAAACTGTCCGGGCCGCAGCCCTTGGAATCACCTGAGTTCAGCTGAAGCCCCAGGCGTCCTGGGGCAGAATCCCCGCTGTGCTCTGTCCAAATTCCTGGCCTACAGAATCTGTGGGCATTCTTGTACCACCAAATTCGGGTGGATAGTTAGGCAGCCCCCGGCACACCTTGCCAGTCTGCCACATCACACCCGGCCCATGACGGGCTACATGGGCTTCTGAAGCCTGGGATGGAAATGGAATCCACCTTGGTAGTGCTGTTTCCCCGGAAGAATGACCTCCTGCACCTTTTATGGCTAAGCATCCTGGAGGTTTGCAGGGGGCTGGGTGGGGGGTGACGCCGATCTGGTCTCTTCATGCTCCTTCAGTTCAGACCTGCTGGACCCCCGTTTACTCTCATGGGAAAGCCATGCTTTATGCAACAAGCATTTTGCCTGCAGGGAGTTGGCACACTGGGACTTGGAATTGCACAGTGCCAGGCACATGGTGGAGTAATGGTGGGATTGGAAATGGACCCAAGGAAAGGCAGGGACACCGACGAGGATGAGGTTTCAGGGACACTGAGTCTCAAAAGCCCACGGGCCTGGCCCAAGGAGGATGCAGCTCGCGGGGCGGGGCGGGGGGCGCACCCCAGAGCCTTGCCTGTGCTCGCAGGGGAGCCCAGTCCTGGCGGGAGTTGGGAGAGGGCACAGCGCAGGCAGAGGCAGTGCTGCGCGCAGCAGCCGGCAGGGGGCGCTGGCGCCCTGCGTTTGCGCCGCCAGGATAAACCTATCTGGTTCTGGGTCCTGCGTCCCTGCTAGTGCCCAGAACCCACCAGGCCCGCGTCGGTATCCAGCTCACGCTCGCCACCCGTCCACCAGGCACGCTCCCCGCTGCCCTGGTCCTGGTCTGAGCACCTCTGAATGGAGGGAGCCTCCCCCATGGCCCATGACAGTCCCCTGCTCTGCCCACTCTGCTTAGGGCTGGACATGACCCACCAGGTCCTTCAGTTGTGACCACCTCCTGGAGGAAGGCATGAATCTTCCCAGTTTACCGGTCTGGTTTACGGTAATAATAATCAACAACAGAAATCAAATGATACCAGCTAAACTTTAAGGAGTTCTAATTACTCACTTGGCGAGCCAGGCACCTTCAGAGTGGGATCAGGGCGGGCTGCGGAGGCGGGTAAAGCCAGCCCCCAGGCGGTGGCCATCCTCATAGACCCCTGCTCTACCGTCAGGGTCCTTGTGCACCTGAGGATGTGGCAGGAGGAACAGACGTGCCAGAGTCAATCTGAAGGTCCAGGGATATGTCGAAACCACCCAAGGCCACCCTGTGTCTGTATTTCTGTCCATTGCAACCATCCTTCCTGTGGCCTTGAGTGGCCACAATGCCTGGGTCACTGCCCAGGAACAGGAGGCCTTGCACCTACTAGGAAGCGTTGCCCAAGGTCATGGTTCTCAGAGCTGCAGCCTGATCCCAGAGCTGTGTCCATCTGGGCCAGGACCACGAGGTTGAGGCCATGACTGCAGCTCGGCCTCATCCCAGTTCAGACCCTGGACTATTGGATACAAGCCAGTGAGCAGCCCCATATGTGGGGGGGGGGGGGAGTCCCTGGCATAAGGTAATGTGGCAACACGATACATGCCTGGTTTTTGGAGCTACGAGGCTTGGGTTCAAGTCCTGTGTCACCAACCTACCAACTGTGGGCCTTGGGCAGGATTCATAAAACCCCTGCCTCAGTTTCCTCAGCTTTCAAATGAAGATGATAATAATAGTGTACCATATCTGTGTTAATCACACTTTCTATTCTGTGTGTGCGTGTGCGTGTGTGTGGTTTGATGCTTTGACATCCCGGGACCTTGCAGGCACCGGGAGGACTGCCCAGGGCTAGCCAGTTTCTGGGGACAATAAGCAATGTGCCTGGAGCACGTCTTTCATATGCAAACACCTTTGATCCAAAGCCCACACCCCAACCACACCTTTTTCTAACACAGGGGAGCCAATAGTCCCCTGGTTCCACGTCACCCCAGGGCCAGGCCCCTAGAGCCTGGAGCCTGCAAAACTTATCCAACCTAACCAATCCCGAACTGCTTACCTTGCCTTGCCCATTCCTTCCTGTGCAAACCTCAACAGAGCCCCTGGGCTGGGTTCTCCCCGGTGCCCCACTCTGTGGACTCTGCTCATCCCCACAGGGTGTCCTGCGAGGTGTCCTCTGCTCCCCCCTCGTGGGAACTGTCACAGGTTCTTCTTTCAAGGCAGTTGTCCTTGTCATCTGACCTTGCCTGATGCCGACAAATTCCCAGGTACGTTTTAGAACAATGGCGGAAAATTGTTGCAGGAATTAAGACTTTTCTAAAGTGACTGCTAAGCAAGACGTAGCTTTATTGTTACATCTCCCCTGTGCTGTTTGTACCCACAGCCTCCCTGGGGGGGACTCAGAGCGTGAATGCAGCACGAGAAGCAGCCAGTGCCAGGTGCCCAGGGGAAGGCTGGCCCGGGGCTCACTTCCTCAGGCAGTGGCGCTGAACCCCCAGGCTGCCAGGGGGTGTCAGGCGAGGAGGGCTCTAGAAGCCAGTGGAGGGAACTGCCCTCACTCCATTTGGCTGCAGGGACTAAATCCCCAGTCAGGGGCCCTGGCAACTCCCCCCACCCCAGAACCCTCAGCCCAAGTGGGGAGATCGCCCATTGATCGTTCTGTCTAATGATAATTCACTGAGTGCTTTCAGTGACCAGGTACTTCTATCGGCAATTCTCAAACTTTTTAGTCTCGAGAGCTCCTTACACTCTTAGAAATTACCTGGGAGCTCTAAGAGCTCTGGCTAGTAGGGGTCGAATGTGCCATCGTGTGTACCATTTGAAGAGTTAAAACTGAGAAATTATAACCATCTTTGTTTATACCTTATTTAAAATGGCAATCATAAACGCATCACATGTTAATGTAAATATTTTATGAAAAGTGACTACATTTCCTAACATAAAACATTTAGGGAGAAGACAGTGTGGGTGGTGTAGTTTTACATTTTTGCAAATCTCCTATCATGTCAGAAAACAGCTGGGTTTTCATAGCCGCGTCTGCATTCAGGTTTCTGGGATATCACATGTCACGTAGTCTCTGGAACCTTCCACTGAGTGTTAAAAAAAAAATCTTTAATTGGGAGCAAAAAACTCAAATAGCATCTTTGTATTAGGAGCATAGGTTTAACGGTAACAGACACACTGGAAAGGTCTCAGGGAGCCACAGACGTCTCCAGATCATATTTTGGAAACTGCTGCCTGATACACTCAGGGGTAGGTTCTAATATGTGCCACAAATGATGAAACTGAGGCACAGGGGGTTGAAGCAAGGTCACACAGCTGGGGTTCAAAGCCAGACGGCCCCGAGAAGGCAAAGATCTTGACTTTGGTGTCTGTGGCCCTAGCAGTCACCCCTGAGAGTCGGGGCAGGGGCTGGACACAGACAAATCGAGACCGGCAGGATGAGCCAGCCGGAAACGGAGCCGGGTCTGTAGTTGCGGGGGGGGTTGGGAGGGGCCCGGAGGGATCAGTTAGTCACCAAGTGGTCTCAGTGACAGGGCTGGAGACGGCAGCTGGCCGAGGATGCAGCCTCGGGCTGGAAAATCAATAGGTGATCAGCGGTCCAGGGGCACCGCTGTTCATCAGGTGCGTGGAGAGGCAGGGGCGGGGGGTGGGGGGCCTGGAGGAAATATCACTGACCCCCGGCAGGATTGATCAAACAGCCAGACACCCAAGGCCAAACTCACTAATAAAGTGAGACGTTCAGCTCAGCCAGGCGACTGCTGGCTGAAGGTCTTAAAAAAACCGCTTAGCTGGGGAGTTCTTGCTAAACTGTCTTTGTTTCTTGAGGCCAATGGGAGGGAGGACTGGCTGGAGGAGGGGGGGGGCGCAGCCTGGCTGGGTTGCCGTTGGGCCAGCGTTTTGTCGCTTGAGGCAGGCCCTGGACCGCGGACCCCGGGAGCCAATGTGGCACATGTGTGCGGCCATGTGCGGTCACTGCAGCACACACCATTTACACACAGTTGTGTATTTGCACAGACACACGAAGCATGCACACACACATGCGTGTTCTAGCACACGTATGCACAAGTGTGCCTTGCTACAGCCCACACTCCGTTTGCAGTTGACCATGGAGTACGTGTCTTGTGGGTTAAACTCTGTCTTCTTTTTTTTTTTCACAAATATCACCACTTCCTCTGCTTGTAGAGGTGCCATGTTTGTTTGTTTTTTTGAGAGAGAGAGGATGCAAGTGATTGAGGGGAAGAGAGAAAGAAGGAGAGAAAGTGGGAGAGGGAGAGAGAGAAGGGGAGCTCACCTGATGCGGGACTAGAACTCACGAACTAGGAGATCATGACCCGAGCCGAAATCAGATGCTTAACGACTGAGCCACCCAGGCACCCCAAAGTTACCATGTTTGTCATGGCAGTCATGGTTATTACCGGGGGAGTGGACGGACAAGTGGGGATTGGAAAGTCGTATCTGAAAACCTAAGATGTGCCGTCGAGACTGTGGACGTTAAGTGGGAGTTAAGAAGTGTTTTGGCCAGGAGTTGAGAGAGAAGAACCTGGGAAGGGGGAGAGGTGCCAGGGTCGCTGGGATGGGGGAGAAAGTTAAAGAAGGAAAGGATGTCAAATGGCATGTTGGGAAGTGGTGTGATGGGTAATGACTTCGGCATCCTTGGCTCTCTCTGAGGGATCCGGGCAGAGAAAGAGTAGAAGGACCCCTCTAGTAACTTGCTGAGTGTTGGACTGTGTTTTGTGAGATGTGCCACCATACTGAGCCTGGCCTTATGGGCACGCCGAACTGATCTGGGTTAAATAATGAAATTATTCACACCACGGGTTACATTTTACGGAACGCTTTTGTGGATCAGAGATTGTACCAAGAGCTTTCCATGTGTGGTCTCCTACGAGCCCTCGGGGATAGGTATTACTTTTATTGCCATGTTTTGGGTGGGTTCTTTGGAGCTCGCTTGCTTAAGTCTTGTGGCCACTAAGGGACCTGGGAGTTACCACTGCTGCCCAGGTCATTATTTCAGAGTCCTTGAGGGGTGCAGTGTGGGTGCTGGGGGACCTGGTATGTAGACCAAGCCTACACCTGGATGGAGGAGGGGACATTTCCCATCATTGTACCCTGCCCTGAATTTGGAGAGTAGAGAGGGGCTGAGCATTTGACCTGCACCCTTTGGACCCTTCACCCACCAGCAGCCGCAGCCTGTCCCCCCTCCCCCCTCATCCCAGAGCCCCCAGATGGGTTCCATCTTCTGTCAGTATTGCTGAAGGCCGTGTGGGTGACTAGGAAGGTGTTGGGAGGATCCTCTGTGCTCTGGTAGCTGACTTTAACTAGAGTGTGTAGATCTGAAACTCTGAAGCTATTGGGATTTTATAAAAGCATAGAACAGATTCACTGAGAATGACTGAGGAGCTAAACCATGGGAGAAATGTAAAACCACATTTTCTCAAAATATGGTCCTTGGACCACCTGTATTGATGAAAATGGGGATAATCGGGTCCCTCCTAGCCTTACTAAACCAGAATTTCTATGGCGGGGACCAGGGATCTGCATTTATAAGACGGTCTTGAGTAATTGCTCTGCACATTCTAATTTGACCCTTTGTACTTACTGTTCCCTCAGTGTGGCATGATCTCCCCCCCACCCCACCCCCGTCTTCCTTGGCTCACAGATCTCTGTGTAATGTGATCTTCTCAGAGACGTCTCTCCTGTCTGCCTTACCAAAAATAACACCCTTTCATTCTCAACCCCCTTACCCTGCTTTATGATTTATTATTTATTTTCACTGCATGGATCACTAGCTAAAACTATATATATATAATATACATATATATAACTTATATATATATATATATAAATTACACACAGCAGTATGTAGCATGCATTATGTTCTATATATCATGTGCTATAGATCCCATATATGATCTTTTCATCAGTCCTTACTTGTCAAGGTTTTGGGAATGGGAAGGGCTAGGGCTACAAGTGGACTGTGTGTAACCACATTTTCCAAAGGCAAATCTCATGGAATTCTAAAATGGTAAAACGGACTTAGTTCAAAATCTCAGGTCTTGGCTTCCTTCAGGCCAGGGTTTGCAGAAATGGAGAGGTAACGAAAGAAAACCATTTTCTGCCTGTTTGTTTGGTTTTCTGACATTTGGTTTTGTTTTGTTTTTGTTTTGTTTTGTTTTTGTAGGTTTTGACTGGATCCCGATTTCCAAATATAACTATAGATATAGATTATGAATTCAGAGAAAAAAAGGTAGTGACAATTTTGTGAAAAATACGTATGTATATACACATAGGTACGTACAGGCTTACCTCATCTGACTCCGGAGGGAATAGAACAGGCTTGGCATTCTGCTGTCTGAGGAATGGTGGGAAGACAGGCTGTTTTGATGGCAGAATGAAGAGCTTAGTGGGGGTATTGGCTTGAGTAATGGAGCCCCCAAAGATATGTGTGCCTGGAATCTGGGAATGTGGTCTGCTATGGTCTAAATGTTTATATCCCCCCCCACCCCCCAATTCATGTTGAAGTCCTAACCCCAGAAGGTGATAGCATGAGGAGGTGGGGCCCTGGGGAGGTGATTCGGGCAAAGCCCTTTAGAGTAGGAGCAGTGCCCATTATATAAAGGAGACTGCACGGAATTCTTGAGCCCCTTCTACTGTGTGAGGACACAGCAAAAAGACACTATCTATGAATTCAGGAAGAGGGCCCTCACATGGCTTTGCTTAGCACCCTAAACTTGGACTTTCAGCCTCCCAAATTGTGACCAACAAATTTCTATTGTGTATCAGCTACTCAGTCTGTAGTATTGTGTTAATGGCAGCCTGCACGGAGGAACATATAACCTTACTTGGAAAAAGGGGTCTTCGGAGATGTAGGATCTCAAAGTAAGATCGTTCTGGATCATCTGGGTGTGCCCTAAAATCCCATGACTGGTGTCTTTATAAGAAGAGGAAAACAGGGGTGCCTGGGTGGCTCAGTGGTTAAGCGTCTGGCTTCGGCTCAGGTCATGATCTCACGGTTTATGGGCTCGAGATCTGCGTCGGGCTCAGTGCTGACAGCTAGCTCAGAGCCTGGAGCCTGTCTTTGGATTCTGTGTCTCCTTCTCTCTCTGACCCTCCCCTGCTCGCGCTGTCTCTGTCTCTCAAAAATAAAAAAAATAAAAAAAAAGAAAACATAAAATAAAAAAAATAAAAAGAAAACAGAGGAGGAGAAACATAGCAAAGAAGGGGATGTGAAGACGGTAGCACAGATTGTAGTGATGCATCCAGAAGCCAACGAATGCTAATGATTCCAGCTGCTAGAAGCTTGGGCAGAGGTTTGGAACAAATTCTCCCTCAGACCCTCCAGAAGGAACCGATCCTGCTGACATCTTGATTTTGGACTGGCCTCCAGAACTGAGAGAGAATGGTTTTCTGCTGTTTTAAACCATCACGTTTGGGTGCTTTGTCATGCCAGTGCTAGGAAACTGACATAGTGGGGTGGGGGCTGGGGCTGGTAAGAGGCCATTCTGGAGGAGATGAGTCTTGGCATGTGAAGGGGGGTTGCATTCACTCTGTGTGTTCCTCGAGGAACGGGGAACTTATGGATACCCAGCGCCCAATGGCGAGGACTTTCTACAGCCAGGGTGTTCAGCATGGAATGGGCTGTGTTGGGAAGGAAGGAGCTCTCCATCACTGATGGAGCCAGAGAGGAGTTGGAGCATCTGTTATGTAGTTGAACTTGACAACTTTGAGGTCTCCCCCAGCCCTAAGAATCTATGCATTGGTGCAAAGAGGTAAAAGTCTGCTTGATGACAGAGGACTGAGACTGGATGCCCAGGTTGGTGTCCAGAGGCCTGGGAGATGGTGACGGTGGCTGGGAGAGAAGTGGGTCTGCAGCAGAGGAAGAGGCTGAGCTTGGCTGCTGGGTGGGCAGGGGCATCTCCCAGGCTCTGTCCTCGGTGAGCCTTGTAGACCATCCCCCAGTGCTCCCTCCCGGCTACCTTCTGATAAAGGTATCTCCATGTTTTTGTTGCCTTGGACACAATGTTCACAGGCCCCTGAAGAACAGCATCTCTCCACAAACCCCAAGGTCCCAGTCAAGACCTTTTTTCCAAGCTCATTAACACTGGTTTGATATTCTCTTCCCATTCTGTGCCAAGAGCTGGTGTGGACGGAATTGGTAACATCATGGAACGGTGCATGTTAATGACTAATCGTTCAGTCAGAAAGGAGTGAACTAATTTTTTTTTTTTAAGTGTGCCTTTTGGATTGTCAGTGGATGTTGGCATGGGTGCGGGAAATGGCACACTTTTATGTACTCATTAGGGGAGCACAAACACAGCTTTTACGGAGAATGGTTTGAAAATGCCGTTGCGATACGAGCAGTGGTTTGGGGTTCTTAGCCTTCAAGACTCAGTTGGGCAAGAAATGCAAGTGTTTAGATTATTTTGTAGTTGAATTTGGTTTCTGTCTCAGTACTGCCCACTCCCTTCCAAATGCACATACCCTTTCACCATCTGGCAGATAATGAAATCTAGTTAATTCAAGATAAACTCACCGCTTTTGGGGCTCCTCGTTTACCCCTTCTTTCCAAGGGCTCACTGCCTTTGGTGGTGGTGGGTGCATATGCAGTAGGTCCTTGCTGGGTGGTGAGCCCTCACCCCCAAGATGGCATCCATGGAGGTGTCTGTGGACCAGCCCTGGATTGGTTGGTGGCATTTGCTCATCACCACACGACACTGAGACTCCCTTGGTGGGGTCTCAGTTCACTTCTCTGACCTTCTCAGAAGCACAGAGAGTGGAACGTTGCAGACTTAGGCTGTTATCTCCCTCGGCCATCAAGGCTGGCATGACAAGGATTACAGACGGGAAGTGGGTCCAAGTCACCACCACCTTCAGATGCCAGTCTCATCCAAGGCACTATTCCTCCTTCCCCATCCAATACGTAGCACTAACCCTGAGCAGATGCCCCATGAGACCTTTCTCTGGAGGCTGTCAGCGTCAGCTTCTTACTCCCCCCTCCCCTACTCCTCCAGGTTTTCTTGGTTTCAGTTCTTTCTCTGCAGGAAGCCAATCTCCTTCAGCACGCACTCCTCCAAATCTTACATCCTAAACCTAAAAGTCAGAATTTCCTGCTCTATTCTCTTCTGCTCCACTTGCCCCTGACGGCAGGATGGTGCCTGAAGGGGGGGAGTGTCTGCATGGGGAGAGCCTCCGGGGGCAAAAAGCAACAGGGCTGACATGACATTTGTCCTTTATCCATTCCACTGTTATGCAACATCTAGAAGACGCAAAATCACAGAGACAGAAGGTGGACTAGAGGTTGGGGTTGGGGGAGGGGAACGGGGGGTGTGTCTGCTTAATGGGTACAGAATTCTGTTGGGGTAACAAAAACACTTTTGGGGTTGGGTGCTGGTGATAGTGACACTACAGTGTCAACGTACTTAACGCCACTGACCTGTACACTCAGAAATGGTCTACATGCTGCATGTTACCTGATACGTATTTTTTTTTTAATATGATTTATTGTCAACTTAGCTAACATACAGTGTATACAGGGTACTCTTGGTTTCGGGGGTAGATTCCTATGACCTGATATGTATTTCACAATAAAAATAAGTAAAACAAACAAACAAACAAAAAACCAGGGCAGGAAAATCCCACCTTGATCAATGCTGGACAGCAGCTTTCTGACACAGACCAGATAGATGCTCCACTTAGGGAAACTGAGTCTACGGAAACCCTTATGGGTGTCTATGGGCGAGGAGGCAGGTCACAGCCTGGCCCTGACCTGTGACAGCGAGGCCCTGGGGAACAGTTTGCATGTCCATGGGGGGTTGGGGGGACTGAATCATGGTGAAGCCACACTCGGAAAGGAAGGAGCCCGGCTCTGAGCAGGCGTCTGTGTGGAAGGTGCCCACGGCGTAGTGTCTCAGGTTCGAGTGACAGCGCCCTGCTCATGCAGAAACACCTCCGCGTGGGGGACAGGATGAACCTGCTGGATGCTTGAGGGAAAGGTGGTGTTATCTCCCCCCCGTTTACCAGACAAATGTTTTATTTCCCCGCGCCGAGGCATTTTCCTCTTTCACCGAGCTAGGGGGCTTCTATTCTCCATCTCTGCTGTGCATGGTGATCTTTAGTCTCTCTCTTTTTTTTTTAACATTTAAAAAATTGCGAGAAATAGCTAATATACAGAAAAGTGCATAGAGTGTAAATGTCCAGTTTAAAGCAAGCACATAAAGCAAACAGCCGGCGACCCAACACCCAGGTTAAGAAACCAAGCCTTGCAAACACCCCCATGTTCTTCTCTCAAGTCAATTCCTCCAGGAGGTAACTGTGACGCCTAATGTTATAGTAATCATCATTGCTTTTTTATTGAAATGTTTATTTATTTTTGAGAGAGAGAAAGAGTGCGTGGGCCTGTCAGTGGGGGAGGGGCAGAGAGAGAAGGAGACAGAAGATAGGAAACGGGCTCTGAGCTGTCAGCACAGAGCCCGATGCAGGGCTTGAACCCACGAACCTTGAGATCATGACCTGAGCTGAAGTCAGACACTTAACCAACTGAGCCACCCAGGAGCCCCTCATCATTGCTTTTTGAAAAAAATCTTTTTTGGGGAATAATTTTATTATTATTATTATTATTATTAAGTTTTAATTTAAATTCCAGTTAGTTAAAATAGTGTATTATTAGTTTCAGGTGTACTATATAAGTGATTCAGCACTTCTGTACATCACCTGGTGCTCATCACGACAGTGCTCTCCTTAGTCCCCATCACCTGTTTCCCCCATCCTCCCACCCACCTCCCCTCCAGTGACCATCAGTTTGTTCTCTATAGTTAAGAGTCTGTTTCTTGGTTTGCCTTTCTCTCTCTCTCTTTTTTCCCCCATTGCTTGTTTGTTTTGTTTCTTAAAGTCCACAGATGAGTTAAATTATATGATATTTGTCTTTCTCTGACTTATTTTGCTTAGCATAATACTCTCTAGCTCCATCCATGTCGCTGCAAAAGGCAGGATTTCATTATTTTTATGGCTGAGTAATATTCCACTGTGTGTGTGTGTGTGTGTGTGTGTGTGTGTGTGTGTGTGTGTGTGTTCTGCCTCTTCCTTATCCATTTATTATCGATGGATATTTGGGCTGCTTCCATATCTTGGCTATTGTAGATAATGCTGCAATAAACACTGGGGTGCATGTATTTCCAACCCCCTTTTTTAAAGTAGGCTTCACGATCAGTGCAGAGCCCAACTCAGGGCATGAATCACAAGCCTGAGATCAAGACCTGAGCTGAGATCAAAAGTTGGATGCTCAACTGATTGAGACACCCAGGTGCCCCACCTGTGTCCCTTTGAATTACTATTTTTGTATTCTTTGGGTGCCATTGCTGGATCATAAGGTAGTTCTATTTTTAACTTTTTGAGGACCCTCCATACTGCTTTCCACAGTGGCTGCACCGGTCTGCATCCCCACCGACAGAGCAAGAGGGTTTGGGCCATAATTTTAGGTTGACAAAATCATTGCCAAAAGAATACTGAGAGTTCCTTTACACCGTCGCCCAGGCTCCTCCGTTGAAAACATGTTCCGTAGCCACAGTGCGTTAACCCAACGAAGAGATTCACGTCCGCACACCACTGTTAACTGGGTTAACTGAGTTACAGATGTTATTTGGATTTCCTCGGGTTTTCCGCTAATGGTTCTTTTTTTCATTCCAGGATTCAGCCTAGGATCCCGCGTTGTGTTCCGTGGTGGTGTTTCCTCGGCCACCTCCAGTCTGTGACAGATTCTCAGTCTTTCCTTGTGCTTCATGACCTTGACCCTTGGGAAGAGGACTTGTCAGAAATTTTGTAGGATTCTTGCTTTTCTTTATAATTTCCCTCTCCTAAGCAGGTATCCCCGAACATCATAGTTGAGTTTTGGCTTTTTTGAATTTTATGTAAGTGGAATTACATCTTCTGCATCCTACCTTTTTTATTTAACAGTGTGTTTTTGGGGATTGATCCATGTTTTTATGTGTCGTCAAGGTTTATTTTCTGTGCTGAATATTATTGCATTGTCTGGCCATACTATGTTATGATCGCAGCAATATGATGGCTATAATTGGACCATTTTACGCTTGATAGGCTTGCTTCCTAGGGTTATTTCCAGTTTGACGCTATTGCAAACAATTCTACCAGGAACCTGGTGGAGACAGGTCTCCTGAGGCACACAGACCACACGTCTCTAGGGCAAATTTCTAGGAGAGGACTCCTGGATCACACTGTCTGCACATCTGCAACTTGACGAGGCAAAGCCAGACTGTTTTCCAAAGTGGTTGCACACATTTACAGCCCAGCCTGCAGTCTCTGAGGATTCCCTGTGTGCCACACCTCGGGTTTTTGAAACTGAATTGAGTGAGTCAAGGCCCTGGCAGGAACGAGTGTACATTCAGTGCCTAGAAGAGCGGCAGGATTTAATTTCGGAGAAGCTAATGAAGAGACTATTTAGAGGTACGTGGGCAGGATTAAAGGGGCCATAAGGGCTGTTGAGGTGCCAGACAGGAGTGACAGCAGGGGGCTGTCACGCCTGGGGCCACTGGCCCCAGGAGACAGGAGAGGAAGTGGGTGCCCCCAGGAGCTGTGGGCACAGAGCCTCGCTTCTCAGCTTGTTTCCTCATTGCCTGTTGTAGGTTGATTTGTGTCCCTCCCCTCCCCCAGATCTGTCCCGGCCCACCAGTGGGTGGAACCTTGTTTGGAAGTAAGGTCTTTGCAGATATAATCCAGTTAAGACAGGAGCTGCCTCAGTCAGCTCGGGCCGCTATCACAAAATACCACAGACATGGGGCTTACACAGCAGACCTATATTTCTCACATTAATGGAGGTTAAAAGTCCAAGATCAAGGCGCTGGCAGATTTGGTGTGTGGTGAGGAACCACTTCTGGCTTGTAGACAGATGGCTGCTGCGTGCGCACATGGCCTTCCCTTGTGGAGAGACAGGGAGAGATTGCTCAGGCTTCCTCTTCTGGTATCGATACTAATGCCATCGCGACCTAATCCAGACCTACACAGTTCCCAGAGCCCTTGCTTCCTAACACCCCCGCACTGAAGGTGGGGTTTCCTTGTATGAATTGTCGGGGGAACGCAGACACTGAGTCCAGAACCAGCCATATTGGATTCGAGGGGGCCTTCGTCCAGTGACTGGGTGACTGGTGTCCTATTCATTTATTTATTCATTCATTCATTATTTTAAATTTTATTTAAATCCAAGTTAGTTAACATATTACGGTTTCAGGAGTAGAATTTAGTGATTCTTCACTTACATATAACACACAGTGCTCATCCCAACAAGTGCCCTCCTTAATGCCCATCCCCCATCCAGTCCATCCCCCCACCACCTCCCCTCCAGTAACCCTCAGTTTGTTCTTTGATGTTTTTTTTCCCCTCTCTGTTTTTATCTTATTTTTCCTTCCCTTCCCCTATGTTCATCTGTTTTGTTTCTTCAATTCTACCTGAGTGAGGTCACATGGTATTTGTCCTTCTCTGCCTGACTTATTTCACTTAGCACAACACACTCTAGTTCCATCCACGTTGTTGCAAATGGCAAGATTTCATTCTTTTTGATGGCCGAGTAATATTCCATTGTATATATATATATGCCACCTCTTCTTTATCCATTCATCAGGTGATAGGCATTTGGGCTCTTTCCATACTTTGGCTATTGTCGGCAGTGCTGTCATACACATTGGGGTGCATGTGCCCCTTCGAATCAGCATTTTCATATCCTTTGGAGAAATACCTAGAAGAGCAATTGCTGGATTGTAGAGTAGTTCTGTTTTTAATTTTTTGAGGAACCTCCCTACTGTGTTCCAGAGTGGCCGCACCAGTTTGCATTCCCACCAACACAGTGACTGGTGTCCTTATAAGTCCACAGGGCAAAGGGAAGGAGGCCTCATGAAGATAGAGCAGGGGCTGGAGGGGTCTCGCCACCAGCCAAGGAGCTCCAGGAGAGGCGAGGAGGGAGTCTTCCCTAGAGCCTTCAGAGGGAGCACGGTCCTGCTGACAGCCTGATTCCAGACTCCTGGCCTCCAGAACTGAGAGAGAGGACACATGAGTTGTTCTACGCCACCCTGTTTGTGCTGTTGTTATAGCAACCCTGGGAAATAAATCCACCCCCTCCCAGCAAGGAGCCTTTTGAGACACCCCCCCACACACACTTACCTTGCCCCTGGGAACAGTCAACGCCAGGGATATTCACTTTGTCTGTTTTTGTGCTGTGGCTCTTCGTGGGGGTCACAGTCCATTGTCACATGTGAGGTTTGTACTCCCTGAGAACCTGTGGTCACCCCCTTGGGTGTGTAATTGCTCCTGTTGAGCCTGCAGTGACTGGGGGGTGGGTAGCAGACAGAGGGGAGGCAGAGGAGGAGCTGGAGAATGGATCCCTTCCTGATCTCCCCACTGCCCCTTGGTTTCCTGCCAGGGCCTCCCACTGGCCTGGTGAGGGAACTCAGGGATGCCATCCTGCTTCCTGGGGCAGAGCAGGGCCGAGAGGGGCAGAGAATGGATGGGAGGGAGACGCATACAGGCAACGACCAGCTCACAGATGTGACTGGCTCGCACCCCCCTCCAGTCCTTCAGGGGGCCGTCCATCCTCCCCTGGGAATGTACGAAGCCCGCCAAGGCTGACATGGGGCAGTGACATGGAAAGATGGGCTCTTCTGGTGTTCCCGAATGGTGTGGTCACGTGAAGATGGGCAACTCCACCTCCTCTGAGCGGAACCAGGGTGCTGGCCTCCTCATGAGGCCCTGAAGTGATGGCAGTCCGTGTTGTGTCTTGAGTGCTCCCCGGCCCTCCCTCCGCGGGCGACAGCTCCCTCTTCCCTCTTCCCCTGCCTCCTCCTCTACAAACCTTGGAGCCTAACTCCCCTTGCAGACGTCCAGTTCTATCATCGCAAGGATCGCATACAGAAATGCAGAAAACAGGATGGAAATTAGCATCTTAGGGATTACAAGGGGCAGAAGGGTCTAGTCAATGAAAGTTTGGATTTGGGGCCAGACTGCCTGGGTTCTGATCCTGGTTGTGCTACTCAGTGTATTCTGTGCCTCAACTTTCTTATCTGAAAAGTGGCAGCATAATAGTATCTACCTTATAGGGTTATTGGGAGTATTAAGTGAGCTCATGGACACAAAGCGGTTAGAACGGCGGCACGTCGAATGTGCTGTGTAAGGTCTACTCTTAGTCTGCAGTGTGTATCTCTATTTGCATGTGCCCACAGAAAGTTCTAGGGTACCACGCTACCTCAGGGGAGTAGAGCTGGGCTTACAGGAGAGAGGCTTTATAGTTTATATTCTTTCATATTACTTTTTAAAAAATTTTTACATTTATTTATTATTGAGACAGAAACAGAGCATGGGGGGGGGAGGGGCAGAGAGAGAGGGAGACACAGAATCTGAAGCAGGTTCCAGGCTCCGAGCTGTCAGCACGGAGCCCGATGCGGGGCTGGAACCCACGAACCGTGAGGTCATGACCTGAGCCAAGTCGGACGCTTAACCGATTGGGCCACCCAGGCGCCCTCTTTACGTTTTTAAAAACAAGCATCTAGCACCTGTATTCATGGTTTAAAATATTTTTCTTAAAAATTTTCACTCCATGGAAGCAAAAGATAACGCTTTTGGAAAAAAATGATAAGATTTGCACCATTTAATGTGGAATATAAGACGTGACAGACCTTCATCAATCTCTTTTTCACGGCATGTGTGGCTTCAAAAGAAAATTTATGAGTGTGCCCGGGATTGGGGTTTGACTTGCCTGGTCCCCTGGAGCCGGGGTTTTCTAAAGTTCTGCTGGGTAGTGCAGGGACTGAGCCCTGGCCTGCAGCCACTCCTTGCGGGCCTCCATCCCCGCCCCCCCAACTCCCGCCTCCCAGCACCTGCCCTGGTTGCCAGGGAAACAGTCCTTTATTGAATGGAGCCATCCCCAACTCAGCCCAGTGATTTGTCCTTGTCTAATTATTATTACTCTTTGCATTTTCCCTTTGGATGAGTAATGGGGGACGGTCAGGGGGTGGGAGGGCACAGGAGCCGAGGAGCAGTGATTTGTGGGGTCGGCAGCTCATCTCTGAGAGGAGGATATTTATCTTTCTGGGAGCAGAAAACAGCTCACTGGAGACCAGTCCAACAGTTCCCGTGCGGATCGCGCCTTGGGGGTCACCCCCCTGGAATGCGTGTGCCTGGGGACCCGCGCAGGGACGCGTGCGCCGTGCGTGCAGCGCCGGCACACCCCCGACGGCCCCGAGGCCCGTGGTGGTGTGTGGTTATTGGGTACGTGCTGTGCACAGCCCGTGACGCCGTGCGTCATCCCCTGTGCATGTGCGCAGGCGCGTGTGCCCTTCGCGCCGCGCTTTCTAGCCTAGGTGTGCCTGCTGGCGTGCTTTCGTGGGGTAGCCTGGGGGGCGCGCACTGTACACGAAGCAAGGACACCCTGCCTGTGTGCGCCCATCTGCATGGACACCCGTTGGCGACAGCGCTGTCACACCTGCGTGTCTCCGTGTGTACACTGTCTACCTTCTGTTTTCAAACAGGGCCTATCCTCCTAGACGAGGGCTGGGCGCTTGTCTGTATATGGACGCATTGCAGACGTTAAAAAATCAACCCTTAAGTCAGGGTGCCGCCCCTGAGTCAGAGCCCCCTGAGATGCAAACATAGAGGTGGAACAGGTTTGCACACCTCACTTTGTGGGGACTGGGATAGATTGCAAACATGTTCTCAGTCCTTTGCTTCTGCTTGAAAGCCTGCCCTTTGAATGTGACTTTGGGGTTTCTCCCCACAGAAGGTGGAATGTAGGGGCGCCTTGGTGGCTCAGTCGGTTAAGCATCTGACTTCGGCTCAGGCCATCTCATGGTTTGTGAGTTCGACCCCTGCGTCAGGCTCTGGGCTGACAGTGTGGAGCCTGCTTGGGATTCTCTCTCTCCCTCTCTCTCTGCCCCTCCCCTATTCTCTCTCTCAAAATAAACTTAAAAAAAAAAAGGTGAGGTGTATTTCCTCACGCCCTTGAACTGGGCTGGACTCGAGACTTGCTTTGGACAACAGAGTGATGTGGAAGGGACCAGGAGCCTGTCCTGACCCTCTGCATGCCTTGTGGCTTCCACTGGCTGTCTATGCACGATCGTCACATGAACGAGCTTGAGCTAGCCTGCTGGAAGCCCAGCTGCAGGAGGACCCAAATGCCTCGGCTGAGGTCATCCTAAACTGTCTTCTAGCCAGCCGCCCTGCAGACGCGGGAGAGAGCCCGGCCCAGGCCTGCGGAACGGTCCTACCCTTCCTGACGACAGCTGACTGCGGACCCGAGAGCCGGTGCCCATGAGCCTGTGAGCAGTAACAGTCGTTTTAGGTCTTTGGGTATTAGAGCGATTTGTTGTGTAGCCTTGTTGCGGCAATGCACACGTGGTGATAAATAAAAACCCTGCCTGGGCACGGAGGCGCCTACACACGGTGAAAGCGAGCACGACACATGCACACGGAGGAAGGGGTAGCTCAGGGCACTAGGGTTACTAGTCCGTTCTCGATTGCTGTGCAAAACATCATCCCCCCGATTAGGAAGTTTAACTCAACAGTTATCTCAGAGTCCCCGCGGGTCAGAAATCGGGGCACGGCTCAGCCGGTGCCTCTGGCTTAAGGTCTCTCTTGAGCTCACCATCAATCTCCCAGGGCTGGTGTCTCATGCCGGCTGCAGGCTCCTCCTCTCTGGGAACCCGAGGATTCCTGTCCCTCCTCAAGCATCAGCATCCACTGTTTGGAGCCCTAGTTTGGAGGTCCAAATGGAGGACTTCCTTTTGGGGCAAAATGGCCTCAGCTCCAGTGCCAGGACCGGGACTCAGGAGGAATAAACGCTTACGTCTGTCGAAAAGCAGACCCAGACGCGCGGATGTTCACAGCAGATTTATCCACAGTAACCCAAACCGGAAAATACCCTCTCATGTCTGTCAGCGGTAGAATGGAGAAACTGGGGTCTGTTCCTTCACTGGAAGGCTACACGGCAGTGAAAAAGAAGCACGGCCCCGCACAGCACGGTAAATGTCACGGACATAATGTTGAGCCAGGCAAGCCTATGCCGTGTGAGTCCATCTGTGTCAGCCTCCAGAAGCAGGCAACGTAATCTGTGGCCAGAAAGTGGGAAAGCATTTACTCTGGAGGGGTGGGGCTGGAAGAGGATGGGAGGGGTCTGGGGTACGGATAGCGTTCTGTCCCCCCTCTTAAATCTGGGTGTTGGTTCCCCGGATGGGTCACTTTGTGAAACTCTACACATAGTGTTTGCCTTTTTCCGTATGTACGCTGCACTTGAATAAAAAGCATACACTAGGGAAAATAAAGCAGTGGGGTGTAGGGCGTGGTGGGGAGGGCAGGGTGACAGGTAGCTCTGGGGCATCAGCAGGGACTAGGTCATGCTGGGACCGTCAAGGCAAATTAAAGAGGCCGAATGTTCCCCTGGGAGCAATGGGGGTGGGGGTGGGGTGTAATAAGCAAATACCATATTTCAACTTTCATTTCAGAAAGCTCGCCCTGGAGCTGGGATGCGGAAAGATACCAGGGGTGAGAGTGGCAGCCAGACACGGGTTAGGTCCTTGACATGGTCCCCGGACAGATGGCAGAGGCTTGCGCTCCCGGGAGGCAGCGGGGACCCGGAGAAGCGTGGGATTCCAGGGGATGTCTGGGAAGATGAGCTGACAAAACTGGAGGCAGTGACATGGGGGCTGGGCGAGGAGACAGGGCAGGAAGAAATAACGAGATGGCATCTTTTCTGCAGGGTTTACTGGGATGATGAGCGCCCCTGGCATTTGACTAATGAGTGTAGTGGCTTTAGTCCCGGGTCTGGGGTTGGGAGGCTGGCTCCCAGGCGCTGTTGATACCCGCATGCTTCCAGAAGGGCAGGCAGAGCCTTAGCTACGGAGAGGAGGCTTTGGGGAAGAGTGGTGCTCACTTGGAGGGCACCTAGCTGGGTCAGCTAGCTCAAACCACATGCCATAGAATAAACTCGGGGTGCTAGAGCCAGAGTGAAGAGGAATGGCCAGGGGCAGGCAGGACTCATAGACATGGACCGCAGACCCCACCTGGCCCCTGCCTCCCTGCTGTATCCCCGACTTCCAGGATTGGGAACTTGCCCACCTACACAGCCTCATGGTTGGCCCTGACGCCTTCCTTCGGCTGTTTGGAGCAGGAAATTTTGCACTAAGCCTATCAAGCCCTGTTCCTGTCCTGACTACCCAGGAGCACTGTATTCGGGTTCTCTCCAGGGAAACAGAGACGGGATGCATATGTGGGACTCATTTGCATGTAATATATACATGTAATATGTAAAGAGATATAAGGAATTGGTTGACGCCGATATGGAGGCTGACACGTTCTAAGACCTGCAGCGCGGATTTGTAAGCGGGAGTCTCAGGAGAGCTCGTGCTGGAGTTTCAGTCTGCAGATTAGCAGGCTCGAGCTCCAGGAAGAGCCAATATTTCAGTTCGAGTCCGAAGGCAGGAAAAAAAAAAGCGGATGTCCCTGTCTGCAGGCCATCAGGCAGGAAGAATTCTCTCGTACTTGGAGGAAAGTCAGCCTGTTTGGTCTGTCCGGGCCTTCACCTGATTGGACGAGGCCCACCCACATTAGGGAGGTCAGTCAATCAGATCTACTCAGTCCACCAATCAAGTGTTAATCTCATGAAAAACATCCAGAATACAATTTGGCCCGGTGTCTGGGCCCTCTGTGGCTCAGTCAAGGTGACACATAGCATTAACCACAGAGCGTTAGCTCTGACTCTACAGGGCTAGGTCAGAGAGCTAGCCAGAGGGCTGGGCTGGGGCGGAACACTGGCAGAACATCCTCTCCATGCCCCAAACGACCTTTATGCCCACCTCTGAGCAGGTTGTGTGGCTCGTCTGCCTGTATCTCACCCCTAAATATTGTTTCTATTTTCATCAAGGCCTAGGTGGAGAGCTGGGAGCCCCAGGGAAGGCCTGTTTCCAGAGTTTCCACACAGGCGCCCACCCTGTCGTTCATCCCCACCTGTTCTGTGTGCTGGGGGCGCCGATCCCCATGAGCTTAGACCCTAGTCTAAGGTCCCAGTGCAGACCTTAGAGCCCCGGCAGGGTGGGAGGGCCAGCTCCTCCCTGCCGCTGCGGCCCTCCTGGTGGAGGTGTGCGCCAGTCCCTGCTCCGACCTCTTCTCACCCTGCAGGCGCAGGGACCCGAATGGCTCCTGCAGGCTCCTCTCTCCTGCTCACAGGCCCCTCATTATGTCTCCTCAGAACCCCAGTGGGGTGTGCAGGTGGCCGCCCAGCCCTGAGAGTCTGTGGCAGGCAGTGCCCTTCCCACCCTCACTCCCTACCCCCAGGCACCCGCAAATGTGTGTGTTAGAGCTTTGTGTTCTTCTTTTTTAAATGTTTATTTATTTATTTTGAAAGAGAGAGAGAGAGAGAGAGAGAGAGAGAGAGTGGAGGAGGGCCAGAGAAAGAAGGAGACAGAGAATCCCAAGCAGGCTCTGCGCGGTCAGTGCAGCGTCTGATGTGGGGGCTCGAACTCACGAACCGTGAGATCATGACCTGAGCGGAAATCAAGAGTCAGTCGCGTACTCAGGCGCCCCCAGTGCTTTGTGTTCTGAGAAGGCTCCGATCAGCCCAGCTCAGCTTGGTTCACGCTAAGCTCATCCCCTCCCTCCTTCACTGTGATCATGAATTGGGGCGGTTAACTGAGCCCGGATCACTTTCTTTCCCTTCTCTTACTAGATTCGTGACCTGTGGCAAGTCCAGTCAGCGGAACTTTCTGAGCCTCATCTGCCTTGTCTGTAACGTGGCTATAACAAAACCTTCCCAAAGGCCACTCTCCACGGCTTACTTTATCCTGAATGGCAGACTCTGTTTTGGGGGAGAATTAAGTTTGGCCCCTCATTCATTTATTCATTCATTCATTCACTCATTCAGTGAACTCTCTGGGCTCCACAGTGTGCCAGGTGTGTTTGACCATCATCCATCAGGTTAGAAGCAACTTCTTTCCCTTTTCCCCCATCACCCAGTAAAAAAAACAACCATATTGAAGTATAATGAACATTTAATAAAACACATACATTTTGTGTTTATAGGTCAATGACTTTTTTTTAAGTTTATTTATTTTGAGAGAGAGAGAGAGAAAGACAGAGGGAGAGCCTGATTGGGGGAAGGACAGAGAGAGAATCCCAAGCAGGCTCCACACTGTCAGCATGGAGCCTGATGTGGGGCTCGAACTCATGAACTGTAAGATCATGACCTGAGCCAAAGCCAAAAGCTAGACACTTACCGACTGAGCCACCCAGGCCCCCCCCAGGTCAATGACTTTTGACAAATGTATACACCTGTGTAACTCCCACCCCAGTCAAGACAGAGAACATTTCCATGACTCTGGAAGGTTCCCTCCACCGCTTTGTGCGATCCCACCCACGCCCTCACCCTCAAACAACCACTGATCTGATTTCAACGACTTTCCCTCAGCTTAACTTTTCATTTACTTTCATTTTTGCCAGTATGTTCCTTTTCCCTTTCTCTTTGGGGTGCACATCTCTTTGGTAAAAACAATTTTCATTTTTCTACCATCTACCTTTCCAAACCGTTGTTGGTAATGGCCAGATACAACATTGCACACAGATACACATCCATACGTACACATTCACACACACATACATGCAATACACACTTTCACACGTATACTCACACATACATTTTAGGTTCTGGAAACTTTTTTGAGGCTCAAAGAGACATAGACCAAGGTAAGGCAAAAACCACAGTTTTGTTTTTATTGAAGCCCTTCATGTTAGTGCACACGCACACACTCACACACTCGCAGCCCCTGAAGCCAAGAACCATTTGCTACCACCTTCTGCTCCCCTGTCAGAGTCAGAGCAAGAAGAGAAAAATCGGAATTCTTCCCCTGTCTCAAAAGTAAAAGGGACAAATTAGTTTCTTGTCAGTGCACCGCAATAAATACGTTGTCATTTTTATCCCCTAGTGAATCATAGTCTCCATTTCTCCCGTAACTATTATACAGTCTGCTGGTACTATATCATTTTTTGGTAATTTTATTTTCACCAATTGTTTTATGAAATTTTTGAGTTTTATGGACACTAAAACAAATCTAGCCTGCGAGTCTTATAGCCCTTTAAATCATCGGCAGGAAATCTCAAGGTTCCTCCAGACTGTGGCGGAAGGAGGCTTTAGGGAAGAAAGATGGCCCCTAGCTTATAAACTGAGCAAAAACCCAGAGATAAGTTTGTAAAAGGGACATAGATCACGACGGGTGAGAACCGGAGTGTAAAACATCTCCCTGCTCAGCTCCTGTAGGAATAAAAATGGACTTTTATTTAGCAGAAACACTGAAGTAGTAGGAGGGAAGGAACACACAGTTCTGCCCCAGTATTTCCCTCTGAGTGCGTGTGAGCCCGCACATCAGCTCTTCACGGCCGGGGAGGGAGGGACAGCCAAGTTAGGGACCCCCTCAGGGGGTGCTGAGTGTGTCTGGGATATCTGCACAGAGCACCCCCTGCCTCGCTCCCCTTGCAAATGTCAAAGTCACATCCCTGTGGTGACCAGTGAAAAAAGCGATAAAAACAGATTCTAAAATTCATCTTGAAAAAAAAACTCGACAAGAGAATAGCTAAATCGATTTGGAAAGCGGCTTGCCTTACCAAGTATTAAAATGCATTATAAAGCTACAATAATAAAACCAGTGTGTTACCGGCATAAGACTAGACGGACAAATCGATGGAGTGAAATCGACAGCCGTGGATGAGAACTGGGTCCGTGAAAAATGAAGGATCGCATATCAGCAGAGGAGGGATGGATTGTTCGGTAAATGCTACCTGTAAATCTGGTTATTTGGAAAACAGTCCATGTAGATCTTTATCTCCTTATAGAGCCCAAACAATAAAAACTAGTTGAGGGAGATGGTTAAAAGTAAAAAAAAAAAATAGAAGAAAGTATAAAAAGAGATTATTTGATCTCTAGCTGAAGAGTGGTTTATCCTTGACCTTGGACAGAACTGTCAAGGAAAATGATGGATACGTGTAGCTTTGAAGATGTTTACGCGCCTGTATTTTCAAGACATATTCCCCAAATAAGGTCAAAAGTCAAAGTCACAAGCTTAATTTTTGACATATGTGACAGCAAAGGTTAATGTCCATAAATTCATAAAGAAAATCACTGGCACTTAATAGAATGGACAAAGGATAAAACCATTTAATTCATTGAACAATAGACATAAATACGTCTCAAGCACAGGAAAAGATTTCCAACCGTACTTGTTGTGATGGTTAATTTTATGTGTCTACTTGACGGGGCCATGGGGTGCCCAGACATGGTCAAATGTTATTCTGGATTGTGTCTGTGAGGGTGTTTCTGGATGAGATTGCCATTCCCAATGTGGGTGGGCCTCGTCCGATCAGTTGAAGGCCTGGATAGAATGAAAAGGCTGACCCTCCCATGAGTGGGAGAGAACTCCTGCCTGACAGACTTTGAGCTGGGAAATAGTGCCTCTTCTCAGGTTTTGAGGCTGTTGGCTTTCAGAATAGAACTACACTACCCGTTCTCTGTACACCTTGGGACTCAGCCTCCATAATCATGTGCACCGATTCCTTACAATAAATCTTGTTATATGTATATATATATATATATATATATATATATATATCTCAATATCCTATTGGTTCTATTTCTCTGGACAACACTGACTAGTAAACTAGTCATCAAAGAAGTACAAATGAAAATCCCAGAGATACGCTAGTTTTTCTCTTGTCTCTGGATTTACTGAGGATTCTCTGGGATCCTCCCCTTTAGCACCCGGACATTCTGAAGACCCTCACAAGATAGCCAAAGTCTCTCTTGAGTCTCTCTCCAGCCCTCCCCAACCACTAGCCTCTCTGGTCCCTCTCACAGTCCACTTTCTTTCGACCGCCCTCGAGGTGTGAGTCTCCCTCTGTGCCATCCAATCCTTAAGCACGCAGGCCCTGCCTCCCTGTGCCCTTCTTCTACTGCAACTGAAGTCTGATCAGCAGCTCTGTGTCCAGCCAGACAACTATAGGGGGCGCCACTCGCAAGGGCTTCCATGAGAATTGCTAGAGCCCCCTGCCAGCAGTCCGCAGGACCACGCAGCCCTCCGTGTTAGCGCTTTCAGGTGCACTTGCCCGGAGGCAGGGCGGAGGTGAGATTCTGCAGGGAGAGAAGAGCCCCCGAGACAAAGACCTTTCAGGCGGGTTTTGAAGCGGCAGTTCTGCCCCCCGGTTTGCAGGTAAATGAGTACCCGCCTTCAAAAAGGCTATTTCTGGCTGGCTGGCTGTCTCAGGTGGGAAACAGAGCCTCCAAAGAGTCAGCGTTTCAATTTTGTTTGTCTAACTTCGCATTTAAAAAACGTTGCCCATATCCCGTGAAGCCTTTGAAAACGTGAGCAGATTTTCCTCCTTGTCCTCCACGCCCCGCTGGGCTGGGCTGACGTGCACATCGCAGCATCCAGAAGGCGACCGGCACCCAGGCGGTCTCCCTCCAAACGTTGCCACTTCTCCCCGGGACAGCGCTTGCCTCCAGCCCAGCCGTTTCTCTCCCCCGCAGCCGAACGGAGCTTTCTGAAACATTACTAAAAACATCCCAATGGCCCCCCAAATTTAAGCCTTCAGAGGCTTCCATTTACATTTATGCTAAAATCTTGACTCCTCCCAGGCCTTGCTCCTTGCCCCGCTCTCTGCCCCCTGGATCACTCGGGGCCAGTCTCAGCGGCCTTGCTAATGTTTCCAGAACCCCCCATGCTGTCCAGCACCCCCCCCACGCCTCCACTGCTCATTCCTGCCATGGGGGGGTGCCAAGTACCCTCACTAGCCTCCCCAGAGCCTCCCCGGCCGGCCACTGTCTCAGGGACATGAGTGCTCTTTCTACTCCTTAAAAAAAAATTTTTTTTTAAAAAGAGTTTATTTAAACAAAAATCAGTTTGAATTTGGCCAATCTGAGAAGTGGTAAGGAGGGCTCCCCCATCTTATTCTTTCTCCCAGTCTGGGCGTTTCCTCTTCTGTATTCCTCCGAACTTGCGATTTTTAAACAGTTGATTTGATTGCTCACCTGTGTCCTGCCTCAGTGTCCGTCGGAGGGTAAGCACCTTGAGGACAGGCGTTGTCTGTCTGTGGCGCGCCCAGCGCCTAGCACAGTACTTGATGCATTGAAGACACTCGATACAGATTTCTGAACAAACGGGTTGAGTGAGAATAAATGATTGAGATACAATGGCTGGAAAATGCCGTGGCTTTTGTAAAGCACCGCTCCCCTTCCCCTGAGCTTCCGTGAACTAGCGGTCCCCCGACAGCACGTTTCCAGGAAGCGGTTGGGGTGTGAGGATGGCAGGTGGAGAACTTGAACCAGCAAGTTCAAGTGGCTGGCGGGGTGCGGAGAAGGG